>APFE030382530.1:17578-133777 GCA_000404065.3 Pinus taeda | reverse complement strand
TATATATGCATATGGTTTATGTGTTTTTTATGCTTCTTATGCTGTTTTAATTACATGTTATGCAAATGTCTGTCTAATACATAATTGGCTAATGCATCAGTTAACGTATTAAATCGTCTTGGAATATGTTGATATGTGATGAAATCAAAATCCTTTTCTAACAACTTAACACGTAGATATAACCTTAGAATCTGATGGTCTCTGACGGAATATCGCCCATTGAGCTGGTGGACGACAAGTTGAGAATCCAGGTTGACAACCAATGTTCAAATACCGAGATTGATTGCCTCAGCCAGTAACTCAATAACAACACTATACTCAGCAACATTGTTCGTGGTACAACCTAGACAAACCCCTTGAAGGTCTACTAGCTCACCATGAGGATCGTAGATCACCCATGTCGCAGAAGACAGATTGCGTGTACTACGGGAGGCACCATCGGCAAAACCAACATAAGGCGAACCAGACATCTGTACAAGAAGCAAAAGGACACAATAAGTGGAAAACACGCTGACACACCAAGCCAAAAAAACATGAAAACATGCACACACAACACACTTGCTAAAGCACACGTATGTACAAAATGGAGTGCTTGGAATTCATGCATAATATTTTTTCAAGTAAAGCCCATTCCAGGGCTTATCTAGGGGATTCCCTTTGTAGTCAATCAACTCATAGGCCCCTTTCTGCAAAACTCTCTTTACAATATAAGGCCCGTGCCACATGTGTTCGAATTTGCCTGCCCCCAGCTTATCATTGGCTTGATCGTAGAGCAGGACTAAATCTCCCTCAACAAAGGAACGAGGATGTACAGTGTGATCGAAGTGAGTTTTCACTCTCTTCTTCTATGCTTCGATAGCTAGAGAGGCTAGTCGACGAGTTTCATCTAGCCGCTCCAGGTAAAGAAGGTATTCCTCTACCGGAGTAGTGTCGGGGAGTAATTCGACGGCTAATTTTAAAGAAGGGATCTCGCACTCGATGGGAAGGGTAGCCTCCAGTCCATAAACCAATTGGAAAGGAGTGAAACCAGTGGCATCCTTCACCGAGGTTCGATAGGCCCACAAGGCAGAGAACAACATCAAGTGCCAGTTGGACTTATGCATGCCAATGGTTCGTTGAAGCATCGTAACTAGAACCTTGTTGACGGCTTCTACTTGGTCGTTGGCTTGAGGATAGTATGGAGTCGAGCTATCGTGCCGTAAGCCCAACTGGGTTGTAAGCTCAGTCATCATATTATTACGGAAATGCTTGCCATGATCAATGACGATGGCTTGAGGGACTCCGAACCATGAGATAACATGATTAAATAAAAGTTGTGCCACGGTGTGACCGTCTTCAGATAATGTGGGCATCGCCTCGGCCTATTTTGTGAAGTAATCAACAGAAACGATGATATACCCATGCCCCCTGGCCAAGCAAGGGTTACAGGTCATATAATCAATGCGCCATTTTGCAAAAGGGGCGACGGTAACAATGGGGTGCAATGGAGCAGGAGGCGCACACATCTTCCATTGGTAAATTTGGCACTCGTGACAAGAGCGGACGACAAGAATGCAGTCCTTAAATATGGAGGGCCAAAGTAACCAACGTGGAGAATTTTCTGAGTAGTAGCATATCCGGACATGTGACCACCACAGGCGCTAGAATGGCAGTCATTTAAAACTCTCTCAGCTTCCTTGAGTGTTAAACAGTGACGGAGAACAGAGTCAATGCCTAGACGGTACATGGTGTCCCCAAAAATGCGATATGATTGAGATTGATGGCGAATCCATCGTCGAGCATCTTTAGATGTCTCGGGACGAAAAGAGGATGTCTGTAAATAGATAATGATATCCCCGTACCAGGGATTGAGGGTGCTGATTAAGAAGAGAGTTTCGTCCGGAATATGGTCCTCTAACCAAGAGGGTGCAGAAAGAGATGGCAAAGAGCACAACAATTCAGTAAAGACAAGGGATTTCTTGGACTTGGCAGTAGTGAATTCCAAGTTAAACTCTTGGAGGATAACAATCCACTTCGAGTACTTGCCCCTCAGCAGCTGACGTGACAAGATGTACGTCATTGGGTTGTAATTAGAAATCACTGTCGTAGTACGCAACAAAATATAATGGCGGAAATGTTGGACGGCACAAATCGTGGCCAATGCCAACTTCTCGATGTGAGCATATCGAGATTCCGTATCTAATAAATTGTGGTTGAGATAATAAATGACGTGCTCAATGTCATCATCATCATCTTGAATGAGAACCATGCCAATAGTAGTATCGGAAACGACCAGATACAAAGTGTAATCACGATGGTAATTAGGAGGACGCAACAAAGGGTCAGAAATAAGGAGAACCTTAAGGTGCTCGAAGGACTCTTGAGCGGTGGCATCCGAATGGAAAGGGGTTTCTCGCTTTAGTAACTGCGTAAAACCTTTGGCCACCTCGGCATAGTTCGGAATGAAGCGTCGTAAAAAATTTGCTTTACCCTGCAAGCTCTGCAATTGCTGCAAAGAAGCAGGGGGGGAAGATTTAGAATGGCCTCGACTTTAAGGGGATCCAGACGAATTCCCTCTCAAGAGATGATGAAGCCGAGAAGTCTGCTAGATTCTATGCAGAAGACACACTTATGCAGATTGAGCCAAAGACGGTAGTGTGGACAGCAGAGAAATATTTCGCGAAGATGAGTGGGATGGTCTTGACGCTTAGCCGAATGAGCTGGTAGATCAACTAGGTAAGGTTGCACGATGTTTCGAATATCATGGAATGCATAGGACATCGCGCATTGGAAGGAAGCACCGATGTTCTTCAAACCAAAAGGGAGCTTTTTGTAGGCGAAAGCGCCCCACGGATAGATAAATGTGGTTTTGTGTTGATCTACGGGTGTAATATTAATCTGTTATAACCAGAGAAACCATCCATAAACGAGTATATTTCACTTCCGGCACACTCATCAATGAGTTATTCAATGAAGGGTGTGGGGTAGTTATCCTTGGGACAGGCTCGATTAATATCACAATAATCAACACAGACCCTGATAGTACCCTGCCTTTTATTCACAGGGACGTTATTGGAAACCCAATCTGTGAGTGGGATGGGGTAGATAAAACCAACCTTGAGAAGCTTTTCGACTTTCGCTTTAATGACCGCAGCCTTTCGGGGGTGCATGGGGCGTAAACGATGTCAGACAGGCTTAGCTCCTAGATACGCAGGTATCTCATGCACTACAATACTTGGGTCGATGCCGGGAATTTCTTTGTAAGACCAAGCAAACACGTCACGAAATTCGTGAAAAAGACTAGTATAAAGGTGAATTTCCTCAGGAGTACAAGTTACTCCAACATGGATATGCTCGACAATCCCTGGTTTAACAGAGATGTCGATCGGTGGGTTTGCGTGATGTTTCCCATGTTCCCTTCAGAGGACACTTGATATACTTGGATGGGTGTCTGAAGGGGTTGTGCAGGGAGACAACAAGCAAACCACTCGAGACAGGCAAGCATTTCTCGATGGGTAGGGAGGAATGAGGAACGATGGTGAAGATTGGACCAAGGGGGTTCCTCGAGAGAAATATTCTATATAATGGCTTCATCAAAAGGAAATGTTTCCTTTAGAGGATCTGAAGAAGCATAGTCTCCAAGCTAAGGGGAATGAGCATACGAGTCAAGAGCTCTGCTCAAAGAAGCAGATTAAGGAGGGGGAGCCGATACGAAAACAATCTCAACATAGTTGAGCTCGGCAGGACTCAATGGCATCTCATTGCCCCATGATTCTATCTGGGCAATGGGTGGTAGGACCCAAGGATCAGAATGAACATAAAGCATATTGATAGGAGCGACGTTTGGAGGTGGGAGTGAAAAGACACCCATGAGGGTAGGATCTTTAAAGAGCCCAGCTCCCACACTCTCTAATGGAATGGAGGTATGCTCCACAAAAGGCACGTTGCCTTTGGAAGTGGAGGCAAAGAAAGAGAGCTGGTCTACTGTGACAATATTCCCTTGGTGAGGGAAACGAATGACACGAAATAGAGATGAAGCCATGGCTCGCATGGCATATGTCCAGCTTCGACCCAAAAGGAGGTTGTAAGTTAGATTAGCATCAACGACTTCAACTTCCACTTCGACAGTCTTCCCTTCCAAAGTAATAGGCAAGCGTTGGAGGATACCATTAGGGCAAGACTCTCTCCCGTCAATGGCTTCCAAGGTTGTAGGAGACTGACTCAAGGTCGGAGAACCAATAGCCTTCCAACAAGCAACAGACATAATGCAAGTTGAAGCACCTTCATCAATAAACGTACGATGAATCGTTTTAGAATTGATGATGACCTAGATAAGGAAGGCAATATGGTGAGGCAGTCTCGGTATGTGGCTCTCGAGATCAAAAGTAATCAAATCCGAGTCGGACGGGTCGATGCCACTGATGGCCGATAGCAAGGACTTCCTCTGGGGGGGCAGCTCTGGAGAACTTCTAAAGTGGACATAGTTGATGGAGCCTGAGTTAAGTCCTCAACGATGCTGTAATGCTAAGTAGCACGAGCATTAGGGTTGTAAGAAGATCTCCAGAGTACACCTTTAGGAGGGGGTCAAGTAGGCGTCTCAGTGCTAGGTCTCTCGATATGGAGCGGACCAGAACTGGGGGAAGGAGTGCTTGAGGGGACCTTAGGTTCTTTCCCGGCAAGTGACGGATATTCTTTTGCTCGAGTAGTAATGTGAACAGGAATCGTTCCAGCCATGAACACTTGAGAACCAAAGGGAGAAGAGGATTAGGATGGGTCAGCCACCATTTGTGTTTGCTACAAGCGGAAAGGTTCTTTCAGCACCGCAGGAGTCCCAGGAGTAGCTTTCAACAAGTGACTAACTTCAGACCGCCTTGGGCAGCCTTTGGTGTAGTGATCCTCGTCACAGATAAGACAAGGATACTTGGGTTTGTGTTTGGCTCCTTCCTCGAGTGGAGGTTTAGGGGAATCCTACTTGGGTTGATTAGCTTTATTTTTCCCTTTTCCCTTCTTTTTTCCTTTCGAGGCTTTATCCGCCGTGGTGGACTGGACGGCATTAACCTCGGAAGTATTACCAGGATTTGACACAGCCTGGGAAGTATTTTCGTTCGAAGCATTTGACTTTTGCTTCCTAGGGTTCGCGAAAGATTTCTTAGAGGACGGATATACAAATCCAATGACATCGTCAACAGATGGCTTTGGCGGAGTTTTGGACGTTTCGGGCCTCGGGGCATTAGGAAAATAATCATATAGGGTACCGGACTGGGAATAAACCAAGTCGAGGTACTGAGCACGCGTGATATCCTGCTCTTTAGTTACACATGCCCCCATAGCAATGTCCCGTGCGATTGCAGGGACAAAGGAGTTTGTAAACCAATCGGTCAGGAGCTGATCAGGAATCCAAAACTTAATCAAACGATGATGTCATCTCCATTCATGTATATGATCGGAGATGTGCATGGCCGTATCCTATTTAAGAGATGCGTTCCTGTCTCATACCGAATTGGCAACTGAAAATGAGTTAAAAATTCCATTGCCAACGAGTTAAAATCTTGAAAGGATCCGCGGGCTAGCTCAATATACCACTTAGCAGCAGAGCCAGTGAGAGTCCTTTGAAAAAGGCGGAGCTAGACTGAATTGTCAAGCCACGAATTTGACGAATACTAGAGATGATAAGTCATAATGTGGGCTTGGGGTTCCTCTCCAACTTTGCCATCAAATTTGGGACAATCACCAGGAATCTTGGTTGGAACTGGTGGCCAGAATGGATTATGAAGAATAGGATCATTAGTCAATTTGGACACATCTGGTAGTTCCAATGTTGCTAAGAAGGGTAACTGAGGATTGAAGGACATCTGTGGCTATGGGTAAGGGGTAGCACCAAGGTTCCAACCAGTTGTTGGTTACCCCCATTGATTTTGTCCGGATGGACTTGGCCCAAAGGGGTTCTGTCCGTAGGGATTTTTTCCATAGGGGTTATAGCCATAACTGGACGAATGACCCTGGATTTCCCCCCCAACACCCCATTTATTACCAACTTGAATTGCAGGAGCAACATACTGTTGCTGGTAATTCTGATAAGGAGTCACCTACATTTGTTGATAATTTTGATATAGGGCAAACTGAGCTTGCCCCTGGGATTGTTGGAAACCATATGGTTGCTAGGCTCCATACTGAGCCTAGGGACCAGCCTGTGCTTGATAAGGAGGTTGGGATTGAAACCCAACTTGCATTTGAGGACCAGCTTGGGTATGGGGCCTAGCCTAGGGCTAGAAACCGGGTGGAGCTTGAGAAACAACAACCATTTGCATGCCCGGTTGAGCAGGCCCAGAAAGATGTCCTTGAGAGGATTGGGGTTGAGCCACCTGACCAGAAGGTTGTCCTGGTTGAGCTTTGGATTGACCCACCTACCTAGTAGGTTGAGCTTGCTGGGTGTTGGGTTTTCCTTACACAACCGAGGGTTATCCTGATGGACCAGATGGATGAGCGGACTGGACAGTTGGTTGTCCTGATTGAACTTGAGGTTGACCGAATTGTCCAAACGGTTGACCAAACTGGATAGTGGGTTGGCCTTGCTGTACGTAAGGCTGACCACCCTGCCCAGAAGGGTATCCCTGCTGGACCCCAGGTTTTCCTTATTGCATATAAGGTTGTCCTAGATTTCTAGAGGGTTGACCAGAAGGGTATCCTTGCTGGACCGCAGGTTGTCCTTGTTGCATATAAGGTTGTCCTGGATTTCTAGAGGGTTGCCCAAGATAAGTAAAAGATGGACCACCATAGGCCGAAGGTTGTCCCTAAAAGGGTTGTCCTTGTGGGGCTCCAAGTTGCCCTGGATAAGATTGCCCGTAATACTGTTGCCCATAGGAAGGCTGCGTGTAAGACGACTGACCTTGATAAGGTGGTCCGTGATAAGGCGGTCCTTGATTCGAAGGGGGTGCTTGGCCACCACCGTAATGAGTGGTACCCCAAGCAACATTTAATGGGGCTGAAACCTCAACCGCAGGGTGAGATGGCAAGGATCCAAGGTAAAGATGATGCCCTACGGGATTATAGTAACGAGCTGGACCTTGCGAGCCCGGATTATCAATGGCTTGCAAATACTGATCGTATGCCCCCCCTGCTAGAATGGAACCAGAAGAAGGTGGGGCACTAAGTGTAGGATTGGAAACTCCGGATGTAGGTACCGACTGGCCACTATTCACCGAACCATGGGACGGACCAGCAACAGTGGTCAGAATCGAGGATGTCGTAACGACACTAACAACATGCGCTGAAGAAGCTACACAGACAGTTGGAATAGTTGGGACTGAAGTAACAGATGTATTGTGAAATTGAGGAATGAAAGATCCTGAAGTGGGAGTGATGTTGTGATCCCACATGGTACCCGAAAAAGAGTTCCTAGAGCCAATAACATCCCTTAAAGCCCTATAGCGTAAGGGCAACATGACACCGAGAGGGGTGACATTGAAGGGTGGGGTTTTGACTGAGATAGGAGTTTCAACACTCGTCACAACAAATGTTTCACTCGCGATGGGGGATGTGTCATCCATATCATAGGAAGACATTGGGACCGAAACACCAAGAGGAGTAATAGGAGTATCCTCTTCGGAAGGCTCCCAAACAGGGTTCCAATGGATATTGTAAAAATCGCCTTCTGGAGCGCGGGAGTTCAACGGTTGGATACTCGGAATAATAGGGAGAGTAACACTACCAACCGGTGTCTCAGGAGCAACAGAAGAAGGAGACCCTTGGTCACTTGGAATGGGAGATGGGATCGATGATTCTACTAGGATGATTCGATTCAAAAATCCTAGGCAAACTAACGAGAAAGGACCCTACTCAAGCTAACACAAACAATATCTAACAAGGTAAATGTGAACATGGTTGAATAAATTTTAAGACACAAGGACATAACTTGACCTTTTCATCTTTAAAGAGTTGAGAAAAGGACAAAAAGATGACTCTAGTTGCCTTCAAATGTTTAATGAGCCCGAAGTGACAAATTCTTAGATGAGCCTTTTCTTTTAGGGAGTCCGAAAAGGATCAAAAGTGACTACTCTGGAGAACTAGGAAAAAGGTTTACCAGACAATTCGTAAAACTGCATATACACCTTGACAATCGTATGAAAACCAAGGACTTTACGTACGACAGTCAATCTTCCCGAATGCTGTGTTTGGTGCGTTACGAGTTGTAAGGCGGCAGACACGGCTTCCAATGGATAAAGGATAACAACCTAGTGGGGTCTCCCCATATACTCGACAGTACGTGGGAGCATAATTCCATACTAGACCACTATTGAGTCACAGAAGGAGGAATCACCCAACCTTGAGTGGAAACAAAAGTGACTAAGTTTAACGACGCCGGAGCACGTCTCTAGCCTAGACCTCTAAATAGTGTGCGTTATGTTCCAATGCGTTGTTAGATTCATTTAGTTCATTTTAAAGTTGATCTTGTATTATGTTTCAGTTTTCAGGCCTTACCGTATGTAGTGTCTCAAAATTTCCTAAATGCAAACTATATGCCACAATATATCATTTCATTCGATGAATGCTAACTACGAGAGAGTCGAGAGCTTTCACACAAATAAATGATCACAAAACAACCAACAATATCTCTAATGTAGCTAATGGAAATTAACAAACTTTTCTTCAAAGTCACTAATCACTAATAACAATGAAAAGCTCTAATTCACATTAACTAATGCGAAGCAAAAGAGATTTTTTTTCTTTTTAATGTTGATGGCAAGATGCACTAAACAAACTTTGAGAAACGATAATAATAGAGTAAAAACAAACAAATTCCACTCAATGCAAGCACAATCAGATCCTTAAATCACAAAGCAATCCTTCAAAAATGAGAAAAGTCCCAAAGACACAAATGATCCGTGTAATCTAGGCCCAAAGTGGAACAAAGCGGAGTTCAAGTGAAAAAGAGGTAGGTCACTCAAACAATGCAATCAAACGATTAACAACCACTAAACAAGTGCAAGGGAGCAATCAGAAAGTCGACTGGACCAATAGAAGACCAAAAACACCTAAGGAAGGCTCGACACACAAAGCCACTAGATGCCCTAGGGCTCGAAAGTGAAATCGATAGAAAATGGCAAACACCCAAAGGGTAAAGGTTAAATCCAGTCAAACAAGACTCCAACACACTCAAGTAGTCGAAAAAATGTATACAAAGGAAAATACCAAGCTTAGAAGGCTTAAAACAAGCAAACTTTAAAAGTTCACATGCCTGGCGCGACTGTCAGGCTGCAACTAGCACCTTGTAAGGATTGGCGCAAGTTGTAAATTAGCAACTAGCACCAATTGGCGCAACTGTTACGCTATAAAAGCGCGCCAGTCAAGTTTGCTATGCAAAAATAAAAAATAAGCAATCCAAAGCTAGGCCAACAATAACCAGGTAAACCAAGAGGCGAGAAACAGTAAAAGAAATCAACCTAGAAGGCTAACCAAGCAAGTAAAAACCAAGAAACAACCAAAAAGGCAAGACAAGCTCCCCAGCGGAGTCACCAAATTGTTGAGGAGGTAAATCCCCTCTGCGGATAGAGGTGATCCCTACTAGCCCAGACCGGGTCTAGCGACAATCATACAACACTACAGCGCAAGTTCCTAATTGCAAATTAAAGACCAGTGATGAAGGCCTACCTGGATTCCAACGATAGTGCTTGTAGAAGAGGTGACGCTCCCGTTCCTTTGCTCCAGCAGATCACGATCCCCACGATCTCCTTGTATGGACACCTGCACACACAAGAAACAACACAAACACAAACATAAAATCCAACATATGCAACTATATATCAGTCAGAAAGGATATAACTCATCATCATCACAAAGAACAATAAGAGTGGAACCATAACCAATAGTCGTTTATTAATAATAATCAAAGAAGAATACAACCATAGTTCTGACGCTAGATTCTCCTTTGGCTGGGTAATCAGCAACACATGTCTTGCAAAGCTTGTTGGGAATGGGAAAAAGCCTCTCTCTTTGGTTATTGGACAAGAATCTCCTTACTTGGATTTGGCCTTATGGGAATGAAGAAGGCTCTTGCAGCATGAAGCTCTTGGAAACTTAACAATTCTCAATCTCTGGAACTAGCTTGCCAAGGAAAATGGAAAAGATTTTATAGATGGAGGAAGGGGAGTTGGGATCATCCACAATAGTCATGGGATTGGCTTTATCATCAAGGAATCTTCCATGAGAGGTGGCAAACCACTTCCTCTCTATGGAAATCCGTAGCCAAACCACCCAACTCAAGATAGATTCAGTCCAGGAATTTGTTTAGGATGAAACTTCTGCCGTTTGTTTGTTAAAAAAAACCACTGATTATGGTTGGCACGAGTGCGACTCTATGACAGAGCACCAACTGGCGCGCCCTCTTTGGAGGATTTCCCCCATTGGCACGTGTGCTTCACTATGGAACCGTGCCAATGGAAAAAGGGCTATTTTTAGGGTTTTTTAGCAGGAGATGTCTTCAGGGAAAATGAAGTTCATGTTTAGGGGAATGCAATGCAAGTGTTTGTAGGTCATGTCACTTTTCATGGGTCCCGAAATGAGTCCTCCAAGATGCGGGAGAGGGGTAATAGGGATGGTGACAAATTGTTGTGTAACAGTCTCTCTGGGTCTCCTCATCCAATTATCCACGCCCCTAGTTGGCTCTCGGTGGTGGAGCTCTAGTGTCTCTCCCCCTCTGCTAGAAGCCTTATCGAGGTGGTAGTGGTGCTCTAACCCTCGGTAGGGCATCCTACAAATATTTAGCCCTCCTCACTGCATCTTGCAAGGTAGTGGGTCTGTTGGACTTCACTAGTCCCTTTAGTGGCTGTGCTAGCTTCCTTATAAACAATAACACTCTCTTGGACTCTGATAGATTCAGCACAATCACTGACAACCTCAAAAACTATGAAATGTAAGCCTTAGCACTCTTAGTCAGCTTGAGCCTTCATAGCTCCCCAAAGTGCTCCTCCAGATCCTTCCTCTCAAAACAATCCAAAACTCTCCTGGTTAATATATTGTAGGCTACCACCCCATCATATCCCATTGTGGTTGGCCAATGGAACCACCAATCATGGGCTTCCCCCTCCAAATGTAGCATGGAAATTTTAGTTGCCTCCTCCCTCCATCATCTAGTTTAGATGAAAGTAGACATCCAACTTCCCTAACCATGCTCTAGATGAGCTCTTAGAAAAGGCATCAAAAGTTGGGAGAAACAGTCTCCCCACAGTATGCTACAAATCTGTCCCTTGCATGTAGTTCCCCACTTTGTCCCTTGGGTCTATTATTTCCCTTCAGCTGGAAAAAGTCTTTGAAGGTGATAACTTCCTTAAACTTGGGTCCATGGGATTGATACTCCAAGAAGTAGTCCCCCATAGGCAACTCCTCATCTCCTTGATGTCCACTAGCTCTAGATGTCAAGAACATTGGAATAGTGGATGTAGGTGGTGTGTTGGGAATAAGAGGAATGTTGGGGTTAAGGGATGCATGGTGCTGCGAAGTACCAAAGCCTTCACCTAGCTAGAATTCCCCTTGAATTCCCTTACCCTTGTTGTTGCCACAATTATGATGCCTTAGTTCCTCAATACTCTTGGACAGGTCTTGTACTGCCTTCAGAAAATGATGAGCAAACTACTCCCACTTCTCTCTTCTATTTCCCTCATTCTCTGCCATGTTTGTTTAAACAACCTCCGGTTCAATTATCATGGGATCTAGAGTAATTTGCAACTGCCTTTCTCAATTCATGTACCTTTGTCTTCGGTAAGTCATGTTTTTTCTATCCTCTAGTGTCATAGAATTCACTGCTCCCACAGGCTGAGCCAACTCTATGAGCTCTGATACCACTATAATATTTGTAGGGAATTTTTACAATAAATAACAAAGCAAAAATAGACATAAAAACCAAAAAAATAAAATACATGAATCAATCCATGAAATTGCACCAAAAACTACACTACCAAGCCATTTTATTATAATAAGAAGAGGGTACAATGAGGTGCTGGAAAGAGTGTGCATGGGCTTACTCAAGGTAAGCTAGCTAAGCCCAAATGAACAATAATAAGTCCCTCTCAAATTTGTTGCTACTCTCTCCTGGCTATGTGTTGAACTACCCAAAAATTTGTTGCTAGCTATGAAGAACCACTGCTAGGGCCACTTCCACTGCTCAGAAAATTCCAGGAAATTACCCTGACCTCTCCACCAAATGACCATAATAAAACATGAAGGAATTGGCCTATGGATGAACTTGGAATTTCGTCCCTCTTTTCCCTCTATGGCTATTCTACAGGGTAATTCGACCTACCTGTCAATCTTGCTGCAATTACGCCAAAATTAACTACAATCTCCAAGAAAACACTCTCTCAAGATCCTCCTCAAATCTCAAGCCAAAAATCCCTTCACTTCTTAATCCCTAAGTGTGCCACCTCCAAGAAATGTATAGTCCTCGTGCTCCTGCTAGTGAATCCTTCCTAGAACCCGCACTTCCATTGCTGGAACAAACTGAAATAGATTGAACTCCCTCCTTGGGATGGCACTCGATGTCAATCGAAGCAAGGGTTGATATTTCCGCTTGGAAACACTCATGTGCTAAACAACACTTGCAATCTTGGCTTCAAATCAAGTGTGTTATGTTAAAGACAAGTTTTTCTCAAGGATGATTGAATGACCAAATGAGCACATTTCCTTCCCTTTTGTCAAAATTCCCTCAACATGCTCATGTGGGCCCAACTTGATTTCCTCCAAGTGAATTCCCTCCAAGGCATGTGTATTCTCCATGTGGGCCACAATTCTCCTTGGGTGTCCCCCACACTCCACTAGTGGTTCGATATTCCCTTCCACCTCTAATGTTTTGGGCTTGATTTTAATCAAAAATTGATGTAGGGCCTCTATACCTGCATTTCCTAAGTGCAAACATGAATTAAGCCAAAATTGGTCAAAATTGATATTTCACTTAGCAATAATGCTAAGTGGGAATATCAAAAATATGTTATAGTTCTGTAATTGATAATGGTTATAGAAATGGTGTGAAAATCACTCTAATCAACAGGAAACATAGTAACAACAACCATCACACCATTAGACAAAGTTTTACTACAAAGAAACCTTCATTGGGAAAAAATCTAGCAAGAAGATTTCATTTTCTTCTTTTAAATCCTCTTGGTATGGAAAAATACAAAGTTGTGGTTCATGTGGAGTTGCAGAAGCAATTTTTTCAATTATGGAAGATTATGCCTTCCTTTCCAACTCCACCCCTCTACTCAAAACGTTGGTACTAGTCATGAATAGAGTAGATCCACTTTAATCTGATTATTTCCCATCTATGTAAAGTATCCATTCATGTAATTGATCAAATACTACAATTTTACAATCTTCAACGTATTCAAAGAACTAATTAAAATTGTGCCTTCAATTGACCACACAATTTGTAGTGAAAATGAAATAGATTCTATAGTCATTGTGGAGAAAATGGATCATTATGATTTGTTGACAACTTCTTGATCAGGTGCTCAAAATTCAAAGTTTTCAGATTGGTGTGGAACCTGAACAACGACGTAGTTCTCGTTAACCTGAATCCGATGTAACTCATTTTTCATGAAACGAACTCCGTATGACTCCAAAAATGATTTCTGTTCACTTCCGCAAACAAGTGAAATTTTCAAAAAAAGTGACAGCCTAGTCAATAGTCCATATTGCTAACATGGCACTGACTGGATAGGGTATGTGATCGTTGACTTGGTCAATGGGCTCTTCACTGAATCATAATGTGACAAGTGGCTTCTTTATATTTGTCAAATTCCACATTTTTTAATTAGTTTGAGTGGTGGCCAAACATGGGCTGACACGTGGCCTAGCCGAATGCTGCCATGTGGTAGCACGGGTGGCCACCAAAAATTTGGTTATAGTCTGGGTGGAGGCAGCGGAGGTTGAACCCGCAACCTCCCAACACTAATACAAAGCTTTCAACAATACACCATGCATCATATTGCTTAACCCTATGCTTGAGCATTATATTTAAACTATGTTGGCATGCAGTTCAAAGGTTGGCTCAGCCTACGGGGGCTGGCCCTTGGTTACATTCACCATAATGTGACCAATAGTGTAGGAGGATAGGGGGGTCGACCGATGGGGGTGAGTCCTTGGCCTTAGGCCTGGGCACATGGCCACAAATTTCAAAACTTAAGTGTTAGTATACATTTAAAGTGTTTGAGACTCTAACAATTTCGCCCAGTTTTCGGCGAAATTGTCGCTCTGTTAGCACATTTTGGAGGTGAAATTGTAGGATGATGCTGGATTTTGGGGAATTTGTGGTGTGATTAGCAGAAGACTAGGAAAGGCCATAACTTCATGAGTTTTTTACCAAATTAGGAGTATAAAGAGGCTACACAAGAATTTTTGGGCATTCTAGAGCCATTGGAACAGGTTTGATAACTTTTTGAGCATCGTAAACTGATGTATTCACACTTTTGAGCATAATAGATAGGGTCAAGACATTGGAAGCTGGACCAAGGAGATGTAGCCTAGGAGGGGTGAACTCCATCATGTGCTGCCATGACACTATTTATGGTGATGTTTATGTCTATTATATGCTACTATTCAGTCATTTGTTTATGTAATTTGCACACAAAAATTACATAAAAAACTCAAAAATCATGTTTTAAACTTGAAAACAATCTCATGAATCCTCAAGCATATTTAATATAATCTGAAAAGGAATTTTAGCACATCAAACTAATTTTCTTAATTAGATCACTTCTGTAGCATTTTCTTCATTTTCACTTTGCTTTATTAATGGGTGGTTCCCTTCTGATTCACTACTATTCTCTAGAGCCATAGATCTCTTATATGTTGTTTATACTTGGACCTCCACAATGACTCTTCAACTTTTCCTTTTTTTTTTCCAATTCTTACAAATCTGTAGGATTCTCTATGTAAGGTAGATTGTAATTGATTCTTCGACTCTGGGGGATGATGTGGGGTCTCATTCAACCTCCCACCCCCCTAATGTGATACTTGTCATTTCCATTCCAGTCCTCAAATTTCCAACTTCAGGAGTGGATTGGATTTTGGACCTTTGGTAAACCAAATGATCAAATTTCAAGCTGAGTTTTGGTGACCACATGAAGTATCCATTTGCATGTTCTAGGGTTTCTGAATTAGTGCCGAAAAGGGTTGCAGGTCTGAAGCAGAGTCAAAGAAGCCGAATTATGAGGGGTAGATGAGAAGGAGGAAGGAGCATAAGTTTAACTATTGTTGACTAAAGCAAGAAGGATCTCATCAAGGAAGCTTTGTGTCTTGGTCTTCGAGTGGAAAATAGGTCAAGGGTCTTGGTCTTGGTGTTTTTCAATTGAAATCTTTATAAGAAGAAGAATTCGTTTTGGTTTTCCTCTCAAGTGGGAGAGGTTTTGGCCATGAATGATAGCTTAGATTGTGTGTCTCTTGTCTCTTTATTGTTTATGCTTTGGTAGTTGTTTGATTAAAGATAACACTATAATAATCTAACTAAAATAAGATCCCAATCTATTGAAGTAAAAATTACTTACAAACATCTATCATTAATAGAGAAATCACCTTATCTTGATGCCCTAGATTTCTCAACATGGTATCAAAGCTAAGGTAACAAAGTCAAGGAAGGGCATCTTATCAAGGGACACTCAAGGATCAAATCTCACGAAACACATCAAAGAAAATATAAGAAGGTCATCAACAAAATCAAGATCTACAAGGAAGTGACAAAACCCTAGATATCTACAAGAAAAGGAAGTCATGGAATCTCCAGTCATCATCAAGAGACCTCAAAGACCCTATTAAAGTTGAAGGACTTATACATCAAGTTCATTTCTAGAAAATAAAGGTCATGGATATTGTCATCAATATTCTACGACGATCTCCCTGTTGTTGAAGAAAGTTCCTTACCATTAAATACATAATCAATAAGTCATCATTTATCTTCATCAACAAAGAAATCACCATCAAAGGATCCAAAGAGATCTCCCTCTCTGTGGGATCAAGGATAATTCTTGAAGAAAACTATCTTCATCAAGGAGAAGTTTTCTATTCTCTATATCATCATCATCACCTAGGAAGAAACCAGGAGAAGGAGATTATCCTAAGTTCAAGAAGGACAATAACGAAAGAGGAAGAGAAGAAGCCCATATCACCGAGGAAGTAGAGGAAGTTGAAAAGAATAAATCCAAGAAAGATGAAGTAAAAGATCTCTATTATGATTGAGATAGTCTTCCTCTCCTAGCTCTTTTCAAATTCTGTTTTCAAGTTTTCCTATTATAAATTATTAGGAACCATTAGGAGCATGATAGGATACATCATTTTAGGAAAAGGCATCATAAGAAGCATTAAAAGCAAGATCTCATGATATCATCATAGGGAATCATACATGACAGCTAAATTAGGTTTATGAAAGGATATAGCTCTTGGTAACCTCATTCGAAGCTCTTATGGGAAAAAACAAAAGGAAGTCATTTGGTACAAGAATCATCATACATCTATCAAAAGGAAACCTTTGCTAGATGAGGATACTTAATATCCTCTATTGGAATCTTCATCGGAAGGTTCACCAATCAAAAGGAAGCAAGGGTTTCATCAAGAATTGCAACTTGTGGAACTCATGGGATGATGATATGATGACAGAAAAAGGTGAAGTATATCACAGGACTGAAGTTCCTTCAATCAAGGAATTCGCTGAAGGAAGTCTGGATGGCCTAAAGGAAAATTAGGTATGTATGCTTATGTTCGATATTGGAGAGTCATATGGTTGTAGGTAACATATATAAATTCTCTATCTGGAGAGCATGGATCTCCTCCTTTTAAAGGATGCAAGAAGGCATGGATCACACATTGTCTAGAAGAAATCAATATAATATGTCCTCATATGAAATATGAGGTGATTGATAATGATATTAGGAGATTTGATTAAAATTTCCTAGGAAGAAAAATGTGTGAATAAAGAAAGGAAGAGATCATGAAATATGCAACCATGAAGACGAAAATAAAGATCTGAGGACTGAGAAATATAAATAGGATATCTCCATGAAAGATATGTAGACTTTGATGAAGTCTGAAAAAGAAAGAGACCCTTGAAAAAATATATCTTGGGGAGAAGTGTCAATGTGTATGTAGGTTGTTGATGCAAACTAGAAGATGTCATGATGAAAGAACATCACAAAGGTAATTTTGGTTTAATGTTCATTCCTTTATTTTTTAACTATATATGGATGGGCTTATGCAGGATTTCCATGGGAAGATCTATGCATATCTTCCACCCATGATGCCCATGTAGTAGGATGAAATATCCTTAAGGAAACATGGCATGAAGGAAAGTTGGATATGAACTAATGAATCACTTTTCGATGAAAGGAACAATGACATGATTGACTCATTAATGAAAGTGATGGATGGTCTATTCCCTACAAAGAATTCCCAAAACATGAATACTCCTTAATAAAGAATAAAATTTCATGATGTTGTGAAGATGAGTTATTTAAGAAGATGGTTGTCCCATCATCTCCTCCTGAGGAGTTGCTTTAGGTCCCTAACTAAGAGGGAGTCTGGAAACAAGTTTCTTACTTGGTAGAAACTTGGAAGAAAAATTCCTAATCCAAGAGGGATTTTCGGTACATTCCTTTCGTAGGAATGAGTACATTCCTTTATTGGAATAAGTATGTCCTCCCTAATTAAGAGGTAGAGATAGGAACATCATTCCTGTCTTCAATTGGGAAGACATAATGGAAGATTGGGTAAAAATTTGGCATCTGATTCTCTTTGAGGATTATTTAAGGAATCCAATATAAGAGTAGTCATAGAGGACCGATATTCTTTGAGGATTGGGAATCCAAGATAAGAATAGTCCTCGGGGAACACACTCTGAGAACCTAAGTGGGATATGTTCCAAGAGAGACAATGATGAGGGTGTTTATATATCATTGGTATTGCCAATATTAAGCTCAGACCTTGTGGAGAGATAGAGTTATTAGTCAAGGCCTTACTATGTGACAATGTTGGTCGATATGATGCTAAACAAATGGGTTACCAATCTGACTCTTCTTTTGATAATTCTTCTGATTGAGAATGTCCAAGTACCTTTTATGGATTATGAATACCTCCCTAGTTAAAATGGAGTGTTGAAAAGTGTAACTAGGTTCAGTCTTCATAATGACATTTGTAATTGTGATTTTATGTAATTGATGTAAAGAATAAAATAAAATTATTTTTGTAGTACTTGAATCATGGGCTTCATGATCAAGGAATTTTATTTTAGTTAAGGTTCCCATTGTAAACCTTTAAGGTTTTTCCATTGTAAATTCAAATTGAGTCAATGTTATGTATGAAGAACCCTTCTTGGGCATGTTACAATTTTGTATGAGTCATTAAAAGAATAAGAATTCCTTCCAAAACCAAGCCTAAGCACCCCCTATAAGTCGGCCTCAAGAAGGAATAATGAAACCTTTCCAAAGGACATGTCTACCTAAATCCCTATCAAGTCAGCTTATATGCATGGGAAAATCACTATATATAGGCAACTTGACTCCCATTTGGAAGCAAGAAATTCAGTCAAGGATAAGTCTGCAATAAAAGTGCAAGGATCATAGAAGGAGACCTATATCCATGTGAAGGAAAGAGGAACATCATTAAGATAATTTATGATCTGTTTTGGGGATAATCAACTCCACACGTGAAAGGGTGTTATCCACTACAGAAGTCAAGTTCTTGTTGTGATACTTATAGGTTAAAACAAGGAGAATATCATGGTTCATTAGAAGATGAGCTTCCAAGGAAGAGACCTCCAACTAAAGCAAAGGAAATAAAGGCACAAGAGAAGGCCATTTTCATGTGCTAGGGCTTCTGAATTATTGCCGAAAAAGGTTGCATGTCTGAAGCAAAGTTAAAGAAGTCGAATTATGAAGGGTAGCTGAGAAGGAGGAAGGAGCATATGTTTGACCATTGTTGACTAAAGAAAGAAGGATATCATCAAGGAAGCTTTGTGTCTTGGTCTTGGAGTGGAAAATAGTTCAAGGCTCTTGGTCTTGGTGTCCATCAATTGAAGTCTCTATAAGAAGAAGAATTCATTTGGATTTTCTTCTCAAGTGGGAGAGCTTTTGGCCATGGCTTATAACCTACATTTTGTGTATCTTGTCTCTTTATTGTTTATGCTTTGGTAGTTGTTTGATGAAAAAGAACACTATAATAATCTAACTAAAAGAAGATCCAAATCTATTGAAGTAAAAAACGCTCATAAGAAACTATCATTAATAGAGAAATCACCTCATCTTGATGCCCTAGATTTCTCAATATTTGAAGGGTCAAAAGATAGTATTCCACACTAGAAATATATGGATATGTTGTTATTAGTGTCACCAACCTCCCTACAAAGTCTTGTGGAATTCTAAAACCATATGAGGGAGCTATTACTAAAGTACAATGGCTCCCTCCTTATGGAAGTTTGTTTGATAGAAGACTAAGAACCATTTTCAGATCAACTCCTTATTACGAGGCTTGTGGTCTCTCAAAATATCATACAATAGGAAGATGATAAATCCTTTCTACCTTCTCTATGGGATGCCATCGCTTTCTTTCAGAAGTGGATCTTCTTCGGTGCTTTAGTTTGCAACTCAGTACTCCCACTTTACTGGATCTAGATCTAATTGAGTTTGAACTTGCCTTTTCCTTGAATTTTTCCCTCTTTCAAGTGAAGCTCATACCCTTACCTCCAAAATGGATCCGCTCTTTCACTTCTTTGGTGACTTAGTTATATTCATGACTGGCTTATGTATCCAAGGGTTTCTCTCAACCTATTGGTGTTCCAATCTTATCCATCCAATGTGTTTGACAACTTCAATTTGTGTTTAGGTTTATTCCCTTGAAGCTTCCCCCCAAGTGAAGTTAAATCGTCTATTTCCAACATGGATTTTCTCTGCAACTTCTTACTTTCCCATTCTAGTTAAGGTGGCCACCTGTAATTGGCTTGCAGCTAACTCATGCTCCCTTTTCATTATCACCTTCTCATGCTTTTCAATAGAAAATGGTAGTTTGAAAGTAGCTTACACTTCTCCCAAATGAAAACAAATGAAGATGCAAGAACTACTCTATTAACTCCAACCATTTGGTTTATTTTGTTGCTCCAATTTTTGGATATCTACTTTTGCTTGGTCATCCTTGTTGGAAAGTGGTGGTACATGTAATATGTTAGGGAAATTTTTGCCTAGGGTTTTATGTTCCAGTTATGGTTTCTTAAGGAGTTAGGTTTTTCAAAAAATTTATTTTCTATTCACAAAACAACCATTCCAGCACAGGATATAACTTTCCAATATCACGGGAAATAATACAATGCAATATTATAGTACAACCATTAAAATAATTCCATAATGTTAAACCAATTCGAATTCAACTTCCAATTAGCTCCAATATAAAATTGTAATAGTTCAAACTATTCTAAATTCAATAGACTCGACAACTTATACACAGATCTAAACTATACTAAATTATACTTGACCAACAAGGAGGCCTATATAACTTTAAAGCAAACCCTTGTTATACTACATGAACTTTATGAGATGCGAATGAGTTCAGGAAATAAATCATGGTTGTTATGTTCTTGGATTGTTCATCAACTTCCTTAGAAATTCCTAAACCCTATCTCATAGCTCATGTGAATGATTCCAAACACTTTGGTTCTTCATCTTTCTTTGATGGAGATCTCGAATCTGTTTGAAAGGGATCACCCAAATTGAATCTAAGCCTTCAAGATGATTTTAGCCTTCTTGCAAGATTATTTAGAACATCATCTTCAAGGAGTGTCGTCTAATTTTAGATGCTCTCCATAGGGCTATGATTCTAATTACAAGTTAATCACAAACTGTTTTGTCTAGCTTTTAGAATATTTAGCTTGCTTTGCCGGCAAACTATGTTTCTCTTTAAATATAAGATACCCCCTGTGAGAACAAGTAGAGAAAATAGAAGGAAAAACTAACTAGGGTGGAATTTTTCACCACTGAAATTAGTAGAAGAGAAGGGGTCTTAAAACCTTGAAAGTTATAGCTCTATAGAACAAATGATTTTATTCACAAATGATGATAATGATTTGATCTCAACTCCTCTCTATTTATATATTTCTTTGCAGACTTCAATATGTGAGGGGTTATGGGTGCAAACCCTAGTTTTGGGTTCTTTTTCCCCAGGCAAACCAACTTTTGCACCAAATTGGGAAAATTTGGGTTTTGACTACTTTATCAAGGCTATAGCTTATGGGGTCCGATAGGTTATTTTGTCCCTCATTAACATTCAGTTTGAAGATGACATTACAATACGCTGTGCCTAAAATTTATTGCCCTCAAGAAATTACAGATTTAGGTGTTGCAAAATTTGTTCTCCTTCCCATGTGGCATCATCCTATGGTAGATGCTTCCATCTAATAAAATATTCTAGAATTACTCACCATCTTAACTTATTTTCTCATATGACCACAATTCTCTTTGGAATCAATTATAGTCATCCCTCTTTGTCTAATGACGGACATTCAATAAAGGTGGTGACCTACTCCCCTATAACCTTTTCGAGACATGAGACATGGAAGACATTATGGATTCTGTTTTTTCTTGGTAATTCTAATTCATATGCCACTTCATCAATCCCTTAGAGAAATTTGTAGGGTCAATAAATTCTTGGTTTCAAATTTTTTGCACCAAATTTTTTGAGTGTAGATTATCTATAGGGTTGCAATCCCAAGAAAATGAGGTCTCTTACCTCAAAATTGTGCTATGTTTGATGCTGGTACATGTACAACTTTTGCCATTTTTTAGTGCTACCTGCATGTTTTCCTTGAGTACACTAAGAATGTATTGACCCTTCTGTATCCAATCTTTAGCGAAGGGTGCCTTGCTGTCTCCAAAAATCTTGTTGACAAAGGATTGTGCACCATACCCATATAGCGCTCTGAAAGGCATGATCTTAATGGATAAATGGTAGTGTTATTGTAGTAATGATCCCCAAGGTACAACCATTTGATCCATGATTTTTTCTGACCTATTATATAATCATGTAAGTATCCTTCAACCCACTTGTTTATGATTTCAATATCATCATCTGTTTGTGGGTGATAACTAGTGCTATGGGTTATTTCCATTCCCACTAGCTTGAAGAGATCCTGCCAGAATGCACCCATAAACTTGTCATCCCAATCATTGACTATATTTTTAGGTAGTCCATGGAGCCTAAAAACTTCCTTGAATAAGAGTTCTGCTACCTGTTTGGTTGAATAATCCATGGGAATTGCAAAGAAATGTGCAAATTTTGTCAACCTGTCAACCATTGTATAGATGCAATCTTTTCCTTGTGCTTTGGGTAATCCTGTGATGAAGCCCATTGAGATTCTCTCCCATTTTTTTTTTAGAATTGGTAGATTTTGTAGAAGACTTGTAGGATATGTATGCTCAACCTTATTATGTTGGTATGCCATGCATTTCTTGACGTATTTAATCACAACTTCCTTGAGAGACTTCCATGAAAATTGTTTCTTGATCTATGGGTAGGTTTTGAAAAACCATAGATGTTTAGTGGATGGAATGTCATGCATGAAATTCAAAATATTCTCATTGAGTTTGGATTCAGGAACCAAGTATATCATGTATTTATTGTAAATAATATCATCAACTATTTTGTACATGTTGTCCATGAAAATGCACACCCAAAAATGTGGGAAAAATCCTCAACCCCACAAGGTGTGTGCTTTCTGGAAATTCTTAGAGAAGAGATTCTCACTTGATCCCAACTCTCTCTGTTTAGACTCTCTCCTAGATAAGTCAAGGGGAGTGGTCCCTAAGGAAAAATCTACATGAAAACTTTTTAAGAATAATACAGTCTGGGATATAAATAGTGAACTAATTAGGCAGACTTGAAATATAACTTGGAAAGTAAAGAAATTGATTAGAAAGTATAAATGTTTAAGAGCATATAAACATAAAAATGTAGATAAATCAATGATATTCAATGAGATACGAGTTATGATTAGACCAGTCCCAAATATACTTGCAATATATATATATATATCTATATATATATATATATATATATATATATATATATATATATAATATATATATATATATTCTTCAAAATAAAGTTATGATATTTACAAGAAGATGATATTTTCAAGTTATAACAAGTTGCAAAAATGGAAAGATGCAAAACAAGGGTTAGTCAGTCAAAACCACAATAGATTGTATACAAATTTGAGATATGAGAACCAAAATGAAAATAGATCTTGCAATAGAATAAATCTTGTACATAAAGAGAGATGCTCAAGAATAACATTTAAAGAATAATTAACATGAGAATGAAAATAAAATAGACAAGTATAAGAATATTAAATGAGATGCTTGCAAGTAAATAACAAACTCACTACACAAAAATTGTACAATAACCAATTGTGTGCAAAAAATGAAACAAAGTTATTGGTGAAGTGCGTGAAATCAAGTGGTCTTGGTAAATTTTATTATATGCCTATTCTAAGGTGTGAATTCCCCTCAATTCTGTTAACTTGGTAAGGGCTAGTAAGTGGTTGCAAGAAGGCTAGTGTGATGTTCCTTTTTGTGGTGTTCCTTATGACATAGTTATGATAGACTTTTAGAGTTGGGGGCAGGCATGTCACAGGTGCAGGTTAGAGTCACTAGCAGGACGATGGGCTTTTGGAGGGGTTTTGAGGAGTTTCTATGAGGTCCGATGGAATTCACTTGGTATATTCCATCATTCAAACAATTTTCCTTTCGTTTCGGTGCATTTTGACAACTTAAAAAAAAAGAGAGTTATTAATGCGCCTGACTTAATTACTTATGCTTAAGGTGGCATTCCAGGAGGAATATTTGAGAAGACACCTTAGTGTAATAGCTCATTGGAACTAAAACAAGAATATCTACAGGATGGGATGGTTAGAAGGAAGTTTCATTGGCCTGAGGAGGCATTGTGGCTAATTTACAAATTTCCCACCTTAAAATGATATTTTAATCGAGGGAAATGTGCTCAATGATTAAAATAATAACAAAATAGGAGCTTCTAGAGGGGTCCATATGATCTATAAAATAGGAGGAGGCCATTAGAGGACATCTTGGATTTGATATTATTCTTGTATGAGAGGTTGAGAACTCGGTTCTCTACTTCAGGAGTAGCCCCAAGATGACAACCCTTGGGTGATTTAGTGAGATTGGGCGAGTACGCATCTCCCCTTGGTGAATTCATCTAGAATGCGTAGGAGAGATTAGTAGTGCAGTTCATGTCAGTTTGGAGGGTCAATGTAGTGCAATAGATTATCTTGAAGGCCAACTTTTCATCTAAAAGCTATTTTGGTTGTAGCAACATGTAAACCCCAGGTTATCTATTATAATAAAAGTTGAGATTATTTTATTCATCTTATGTCTGTCCATCATATTGTTGAGTTGCAATATTTTTTTTGTTATATTTTACATGGCAATCTTATATTGGATGAATGAAATTTCTTAGTGAAGATTTTTGTTGAAAAGTTTGCAAATTTTGGGATATTACAATGGGATAAGAGCCTTGTTTTTGGCTCAGTGTGTGGGTTTTCAATTGCAAAGATTTTAAATTATTTGTAATAATTCCAGAAAATTTGGCCAAATTATTTTGGTGGAAAGAAAATATTATTAATAAAAAAAACGGAGGGAATTGTATTTTTTCTTTCACAAGGGGCTAACTCTTGTAAAAATCGCGACACTGCAAAAAGGGCCATCACCTTATTATTTCTAAGTCTACGGGCGAAGGTTTGATGTCAATTCTATTCAAGCCATAAGAATAATTGAAAGGGTGGAAGGATAAATTTTAATTGAAGGGCCAACAATTATTAAAAATGGGAGGTCCACTACTATGAAAAGCACGAGCAAGGGACGTATGGAGAGAGGTTGATTTGCCTTGAAGATTGACTGACCTGTCAAATTTGTTGTATGTGCATTACAAAGATCAAATATTGCTTCCGTAGCGATTGAATTACATGGGACCAAGACGTGGACATAATCGAATTTGAGTCAACTAATTACATATGGTGGGGTTAAAACCATGACTGGAGCGACCGTGGCAAGCAGTAATATTTTTTTTGGCTTTGTTGTAAGAACTTACGTGTGGCTAAGTCGAAGCAGAGGAGTGATTCGCTCACTAGGGAATCGATCTACTAACTGGGTGGATGCATGCAAATTTGTTACATCATGAGTTTTGTAAGCACCGGATCATCGAGATTAGAGTCGTTCGATTTCACATCTTCGGGCTGCAGTAGAGTCCCTATCTCTAAGTGTGACACTCTTTTTGGGCAGAGGTTACAAATCGACTGGGTCTCCAATTTCATTGTAATCTAGATGGTAATTATAATCAGGATCCAGTTCGTTGCAGAGATCACACACCACAAGGATTTGTGTGACCATAGTCATGTAATTACAAGGCACAATTGCTATTTGCAGGCGGCTCAGGCCACTTGTTGACAATGAATTTGTGGATACACCAGGAGCCAAGTCAACATTTAAAAAAAATCGTGATCTCAGGACTAGGGGGCGAGCTACTTATCATCTTGACGACCTCACAGTTGATTGGGCCCGAGCCCTTTTTCTCCGCTACGTCCAAATTTGGGGAATTTTCCAAGACTGAAACGCCGTGATCCATATGTGACATCCGTCTCTGAAGCGGAGGATTGGTAGCATTAATGTGTTAATGTTTTCACTGAGAGATTGGACATTAACGAGAGGAGCAAGTTCCCTGTGCTGCGTAGATCATTTCCGTGGCAAGCCAGTCAAGGTTGAATGACTGCTTTCACACTTTGAAAGTTAAAAGTGACTGAAAGCAAAAAGGAACGAGTTTTGGTTATTATTCCATTTGGCCTTTGGACAAACCTCCGAAGTTTGTACAGGGTTCGAGCTCCACAATTCTTTGGCTAAACGATATTCCAAGTTGGACGAGACTCCTTTAGTGTTGCTGCTAGACAGGTCCCCTCATCACTGAAGAAGAGATTGGTCTATGTGTATGGGTTTTTCATATTTTTCCAGGAAACCAATTCCTGGAGTTTCTCGTGGTCGTGGAGAGTGCAAGTCCTTTATGGAGTAAGATTTATAGTTACAGCCAGGCCGTGGATCCCTTTTTGTTGGATGCAATCGGTATCTCCTCTATTGAGTACGTGCTAGCTTCAAAAAGTAGAGTTCTGCGCATAACGAGTTGCTGATTTAATATTGTGTTCTTGGACGAGCATAGAAAGGAAAGTATAAACTGTTGCGTATTTTCCAGGTTCCTCTTGTATTCTCAGTTTTATACTTCTTAAATTATTTGTGAATGAATACCACATCATGTCCAGAATATAAATGTTTTATCATTGAATCTGTCAAATCTCTAATTTATTTATAGTGATCAAATATATTCTGAGTATTGTCTAGTAGTCAAGATTGCTGGAATCACCCTTTCATATGCACAAATTTTTCTAGCGAGGGTTAAGGTCAAGCTTGCTTGAATTGTATACAACTATCCATTGTATGACATGATTGTCAATGTCATGAGGGTTTGCCATGAGGATAGAGTATAGCAACAAAAGTTTATTATTATGTTTGCATTGAGTCTGTTGGAGAAAGTATGTTGGCTAAGTAGCATCAGTAAATTAGTGTCTTGTATGGTTAAGAGAAGAGTATAGTTGTTGAGTTACATGTCGCCAATTTGTGGTCATTATTATGTTAAGGTCTTACCTCTTCAACTAACAAAAGGATAAAACATTCATAAGCTCCCTTCATAAACTATCAACATAACGTTTTCCAAGGAGATACTTTATATGCTACAACCACAAAAAGAACATGAGTTGAGACCCAAAAAATTAATGCACTTGGGACAGATTTGAGTTTCATGGGGGTTACAACAAAAACCCTTATCAAGATGGAAAAAGTTTCTTCACTTCTTTCCGAGGTGCATCAATTTGATTGTAAAAACTTAGTTTGGGCTCTCAAACAAGCCATGCTTGCCTTAGTATAACACAAGTATTTGGGGCACCCTTGCATAGGAATCAAACTTCCAGTGGCTTATTGTCTCAGTAGTATCATGATGTTGACTACACCTATAACTCCTTACAGTGATGACATAATGAGGAGACTCTTCGGACTAATAGTTGAGACCTTTCAGGATTTGGATAACAATGAGGGCCCTACCTTTGGGAAGAGACTAGAGATTATAGAAGTCATGGCCTTGGTTAGATCTTATGACCTCATGTTTGACCTGGAGTGTGACAATTTGATCTTGTAGATATTCCAATACTTATTCAACATTAGGAAACATCATCCTGATACAATCATAACACGCATGCGGTCCATTTTGTCCTCATGTATAGGAGGCCATGATGCCATTTGCAGGAGGTTGCAGTCTAAGTCATTGGCCATTTTGAGGGAGGAACAATTGGTTTCACTTGCTACATATGAGCTAGATGAAAGGTTAGTTGAGAAAAATATTGGACTATTCAAGAGATGGTTGACGTAAAGGGAGTTACAGTGGATTTATGGCGACCAACCATGCATCAATAATTAGATGAAGAGGAAGGGCATTTGCTTCATTTTTAAGGAACCTTGGGGACTTGACCACTCATGCTTGAGAGATGTCTAGGATATGGAAGATATAGAGCAGGAGGATATTCCTTATGTCTTTTAGGATGTCGACTCTTCTTTGGATGATTCCATGGGGTAAGATGAGCGCCAGTATTGTAGCAAGAATGTTGCAACTCTTGGGATACCAACTTTACTTTATTAACACGGGGTTCATACAAAATTGGAGGTGACAGTGTTGTATACATAGTAGATGCAATGGTCTACTCTTGTCACTTTTCAGCTGGGGTGATAGGCTACTAGGGTTTTTCAAACCAGTCTTCTATTGACTAGGAGTCTAGCTACCAAATGGAAAAGGGAAAATTATCCTTAATGAAAGAAAAGGAATGATGTCTACTCTAGGGAATGAAAGATTGAATTGGAATATGCTTATAAAGTGACATGAAATCATCTAGCTACACATTTACACATTTTACTTGCAAAATAAACCTAGCTTAACCTTATTTATAACATGTGATGATTTAGACTAACTTAGCATGGAATCTGATCTAAGAAGTATTATGATTGTTGCATGCAAGTGCTAATTTAGAAATTGCAGAAAAGCCTTTTTTTGATGTTTAGTTTTATGTATGCAAATGCTAATTTTCACTTTTTCTTTGGTAGGGGAGACATGTGTGGAGGGAAAGGTATGGACTAGTATCAAGGGTATGGAAGCCAAGTGGAGGCCTAATATAAGCTTAGATGACAATTTTTGCTAAATTTGGGCTTAAAACAGGCTTCTACAGGCTTTACGGTAGTACTACTATAGGATGTCCTAGTTCTACTACATGATGCCATGTTTTACTACAGGAAACAGGTTGAAAGCTTAGGAGAGAGTAGGAAAGGTACAATGAAGTGTGGGAAAGGTGTTTGATGGGGAAATAAAGCATGGAGGAGGTTAACACTATCCAAGGCTTAGTCAGATACTTCAAGATGGTTGGATTTGCTCAATGTAAATAACAACTTTGCTTACAAAACGAGAATTCAAATTTAGGGTTTAGTGGACCTTGGCAGCATGGGTAGATAGGACTTGAATGAGGTGAATGAGATGAGGTCTCCCAGCAAATTAGAATCTCTTGCAACAACATACACTCTTGTCTTCATTTATGCACAAATTCATCTATACATGGAAAAGATCCACCGAATGGAAGAAAACAAAGTTATTGTTAGCTAATGGTTAAGTTCATGAATGGAAGTGCTTTTAAACCATAGAAAAGCTTAAGAGATCAAAATTACAATTGCAAATAATCCTAAGAAACTCAAACACAATGATATATTCATGAAGAAACCCTAGAATATGCAGTAATCAAACAAGAAATATATTTTTGGGTTGTGTGAATGGAACCCTCAAGTCATGATCCTATAAGGAAGATGAGGTGAAATCCACTCCCACAAGTTTTCTTAAGTGTTTACTCTCACTATGATACCACTGACCTAACTATCCACAAAAGAAAGAAAACTAATTAATCACCAAAATACTTGCAGATTAACAAAACCAAAATCACTTCAACAACTAACTATGAATGTAATCTAAACATACATGTATAAAAAGAGGAACCTCTTCTGCTAGGGTTGAGCCCTAACCTAAGAGCTTCATCCCTCTGAGTCAACTCAGTGTTGGATTAAGGGAATGCTTCTTATTTTCATTAAAATGTAAAAAATACATAAGAGTCATCAATCATAATGTCTTAGCTCAAAAATTCCTCTTGGATATAACAAAAAAAGGTCAAATCATAATGAGGCTTTAGGCCTTCTTATTTATACAATTGAAGCTACCAACAACTTCCTTAAACTTAGGGAGGCTTGACTCCCAACTCGAGATCAACTAGTCTTCAACTTTCATTGGCTTTGGCTGCCAATGACCTTAATGGCTCGGTTGCTTGTAACTCTGAGCTGATGAGATCTGGTGGAGGAATATTTGAGTGAGTGAGGAGTAAAGAAGGGAGATCCAATCTCCTAAAATCCCTGTTTCTTGTCTACTTTGAGTTCTTGCACTTTAATTAACCAAAATTTTCTCCAAAACTTGCAATTAATGCACATTAAACCACAAGACATGACATCTCATCTTTACCCTTCTCACTAAGCAAAATATAACAAAACATGTAAGGAAATGTGAGAAAAGTTGATTTTAATAAGTTGGAGAGTGGCATTAAGGTCCATATAATCTACCCATTGATGAGCCTTATCATCACCCCCCTACTGAAATTGTTTCTCATCCTCTGAGAAACTCAATCTATTTCCATGTATTTCATTGCTTTAGTGGCCTCCCTAACATTCCAGGCTTCTATTGCCATATCCTCCTCTTGTGGATAAAAGCTTGCATGCTTCTCTATTTCCTCCCATTGCTTTCTTTCTTCTTCTTCCATTCTTCCTTCTAACATACCCAAGAGAAATGGTGGACTGAGTTTCAAGTCAATCTAGTTGACTTTGAGTCTTTGCACTTCCTTCATATATAGTGGATTCCTCTCTAACGCATCCCTCATTCTTTTAGGGGAATGATACTCCTTGATCTTTAGGCTTTAGGGTAAGGTGCTCCATCTCCTTTGGCATGCTTGTTGGCTTTCATCCCCTCGAAATCTCAAAGTATCCTCAAAATGAGTAACTTCTTGCTCTTGTGTAGCTAGTTATCTTGATGCAAGTTTGGGATCGTTGGCGATGAGGTTGTGGGTGCTAATGACAACCATGGACTTGATCTTTTATGCTCTGGTGTAAAGGGGCTATGTTTCTTCTCTTTCAAATACTCATTTTACTTCCTTAGCCTCGACCTCCTCATGACTCATCCATGATGTCAAGGCCATTAGTTGTATGTCCCCCAGCTTTGGATTGGGGTCCCACACATTCAAGTTTGTTAAGGCCAAGTTATGTAAGTAGAATTCAGATATCTTGGCCTTGTCCTCCAGGGTGCTTTGGTCACAAAGCTTAATGAACTGCCTATAGTCTTGGAAGGGCATAGTCCCTCTTGTGCTAGGTTTTTTATCTGAAACTACATCCATTGTTCTTTGAGGTACAAGGCATATGATTTTGCTAGCATTGTGCATTGGAGTGCCTCTATGGATAGACTTGCCATAGCTGCTAATTGGATCTCTTTTTCCTGTAATTTCCTCCTCATCCATGTGTTCTCAGCCTCTAGTTGACATTTCATCAATATTTCCATATCTCTGATCTCACTCAACTATCTGCCCATCTCTAGTAGCTTCTCCTCCATATGGCCCAAATCCTCTATACTTTTTGATTTAGCAATTTGCATCCAGTAATGTGTCCTTGCTCTCTCCCTTTCAAGCTCAAAGAATAGAGGGATGGCAATTTTTGTGGTATTATTCTACCTCCCTCTATGAATCTGTAATAGGGGATGAAATTTGGTTGTGGGCTAGGCTAGGTTCATGTAGCTCTTGGGACTCTCCCTTTACTGTCTTTTCAATATTTGTATCCCCCTATATTGGTGTTGCTGATTCCTTTCCTTCCCTTTGTCCCTGTTGTCCTTCTCGCTCCTGTTTTTGTGTTTCTTGTAGTTTTGACAAACTTTCTTCTAGGACTGTCTATGTTTCCTGTAGGAGGCCTTTCTCTTTTTGAAAAGGGGTCAAAGGTTCTTTAATTTGTTTTGCTAAGGTTGACCTGGTGACAGGCCTCCTAACATAGGTTAGTGGTGAACTTGGGGAAGCCCATTTTGATGTGCCCTCTTCACCTTTCATTCCTAGGCAGACTAGATTTTCTTGTTCTCATGGTGTGTCTTGAATCATTATAGGAGTCTTAGTAGGTGTTTGATGTCTCCCTTGTTTTATCTTGGTGCTCCTCCTTGTTCTAAAGTATAGGGGAGTCTGCCTATGCCTCTTTCATGTTGATTTTATAGGTGTACTTAGAGCAGTCAAGGTTGCAACTGCCTCCTTCTATGTGGGCTCAGGAGACACTCTTGGGGATTCCTCTCCTTCCTTGCTATGTATTTAAGGACTTGATTCATCCTTTTGTGCTTCTTCCCTACTGCCCTTTTCTTCCTCTGTTTAATTTATCTTTGTCTCCTCTTCTTCCTTTGGTTCTTCTTCTTCTTCTCCATGCTCCTCTTCTTCAGGATCTTCTTCCTCTTCTTCAGGCTCTTCTTTCTCTTCTTCTTCTGGTTCTTCTTCCTCTTACTCACCACTAAAAGTAGGGTCTCTTTCATACTCAATGGCTTGAATTACATCTTCTCTGTTCATGTCTAAAAATTTTGACCGCATAATAGGGATTCTTAATTGGCTTAGGGCATCTTCTAATATGAGTGTGATCAGTCCATGATGTGTCATCTGCCAATGCTTCCCTTCTTGTACCTTGATGCTCATGTCTATCATTGATTTCAACAAAAAGTAGGGCACACTAAGTCTTCTATGAGGAGGTAACTCTTCTCCAAATCTCAGCTCATGGAGGAGTCTAAACTGGTAACCATAGACTATACTGAGCCTTCCCTCACAAGAAATATACTTGAGAATGCAATAGCTTAATTCATCCCAAGGATATGGAATTTTCTCCATTCTAACCCCATTTTTTTCTTCTTGGCAAGAGTGCTACTAGCTTTATCCTCTTTTCTCCATTGTAAACCTAGAGGAAGTGTACTAATTCTGCTAATGCTTTCGGGGATAATTGTTATTGAAAATCCTCTCACTATAGTAGTGGAATGAATCTATCTTTTGGTATGAGTGACATTGCAAACTCCCTAGCTGCATCATCATCATATCCCCTAAGTATCTCAAAGAATCCCAACCATTGATTCCTTGTAAAGATTTATACCATAGGAGGATGGTGATGTATTCTAGTTGTTTTAGTGGGCTCCCTTCTGTTGAAACCCCCTATCATCTTTTCTCTTTGTCAATCTGGTTGTATGAATTTTGGTGGCTATAGCTTAAGATCTTTCCCAGGTGATTGAGGGATTAAAGTTTAGGAGAGCGATGACTACAATTCTCCCTTTACTCTACACAATCCTCCACACAATTTTTCCTATCTCTATGCACACTATAATTACTAAAAGAAACGATAATTTATTTTCTTTTTCTCTTTACAAATGAAAGCACATAGGATATGGCACCCACTTTTCACTGTAATGTCTTAGTTGAGGATAATTCTTCAGTAGTTGGGCCCTAGGCACCCCCTCATAGAATTTTTGACAATTCTCACTGTTTCTTGTAGTTTTCCTGTAGGTGCCCACTGTAGGATGGTCTAGACTAGCCTTATTCACTCTTTTGTGTAGTTTTCATGAATTTTCTATAGGTGCTCATTGTAGAATGGCCAAGACTAAATTACTCCTTCAATGGCTCCTCCAGGTGGTCTCAGATTTCAAAATATTGAAATGAATGATGTATTGCATGAAAGTTAGGGAATATTTCTATTTATGGTTGATTTCATTGAGTGATGTGCTAGTTGGTTGAGTACGTAATTTCTCCTTTTGGACCATTGGCCCACTATTATTTATCATGCAACCCTTTCTTGTAATAATCACCCACTCCAGTACAACGTAACTCGACCACCTTTCCAATTTATTCCCTTTGATGTGACCTTGCAATGTGTTAAGTTGACTAGCACTTTAAATTTTTGTTATCAGGTTGAGGGTGGCCAAGTTAACTGGCCACCTTCAGCTTATAAAACCAACTTTTTCATATTCCTATAGTTTTAATCATATTCGTACTTAGGAGAGAGTGTGGATGAGTTGACATACCCATGGCTTCTTCTTCTTTGTTGATGCATGCTAGAGGGTGGCTCTACTGTGCTACTTATGGTTCAAGTACATCTTCTCTTATGCTCTCTTTTTGTTGATTTTATTTTGTTGATAGGTTGTTGTTGGGACTCGCAATTGATCAGTTTTTGACCCTATCTTTTACCGTATATTTACCCTTTTTGTAGTAATAAGCAAAAGCCTTTATTTCATAAGGATATATTAAACCCAAGGTATGGAGTGACCTTCCGCAAATCTATATTTAATTGTTTATTTCATATTCGTAAGTATCTTTTCACTTATCTATGGAAATGCTGACTAGAATCGTTAAACAACTGTCATAAGCTTGCAGGAGTATAGTGAACAGTTGCTGCAACACGAAAAACAGCAACTACGCAGTTGCTGCAACACGAGTAACAGCAACTGCGCAGCTGCCACAATATCAGTAACAGTAATTATCCAAAGCAGCTATTTTGTAACCACGAACAACAGATGGCAGCTGTCCAAAAGACGTGGCATAATCAAGCGGAAGAATAGAGAAGGAGCATACAGTCAGCATGAACAGCATGGGGAAACAGCGAAGGAAATAGCAATCCCGAGAAGACAATCAGTTATTCACCGTGTACAGCCGAAGCTCCAGAAAAGGATGTATTATCATGTGGTTGTAACAGCATTCTAATTTGCTTATTTTTAAACACACAGTATTAACTGAAAAGCTGTAATATTCTATTGTAAGTAGATGTCCCCTCTATAAAGAGGAGACATCTACATGAAACGGGGAATAGTCAGTCAGTCTGTAATCAAGTTTTGAAGAACATCAGCAAGTCTGAGTTCGATTGTACTCAATATTTTTGGCATATGAATATAAACTGGTTCTGAGCACTTAAATCCGTTTCCTTCTTTTCGGGGAATCTTGTGAGAAGGACTGGGCCCACCTTCCTCACAAGATTCACCCATTTGTTTTCTTGTTGATTTCGTAGATGTATGGTAAGTTCTTCTCAGCATTCTGTGTGGATTTAACAGTATTGCCTCTGGCATTCTTTGCTTTACAAGTACTCTGTTTCATTGCTTTTTGAGTTTGTTTCTCACCGGTGAATGAGAGTGCTGTGTGCGTTAGCACTTCTGATAACAGAGGCAGGTGCTGGACTTCCCTAGGAGGGTAGGGTCCTGGTCCTCTGACAGAAGGACATCCATTATTTCATTTCTCAGATTTGTAATTCTAACTAGTTGTTTTCATTTTAAGGTACTGTAATGATATAACATAAGAAGTACGTATGCTACAACTTTTGGTGCTTTTTTGGTTTTAAGTACATACAGTACGCATTGCCTTTGAAATAAAAAGACTTTCCCTGGTCGATAATTAATGTGGCACTTGAATGTTAATTCACAACAATTCAACTAGCCAACATTTTGGCGCCGTTGCCGGGGAAGGCAACTAAAGAACTCTAAAAGCATTAATGGTTTCTTTGTTAAAATAACAGGTGTATGAGAGGACGCAAGAAACCTAATTTTACAGGCGGCAAAGGAGGAAGGAAGACTTTCATAGACGAAATCATCTCTAAGGCTGAGAAATCACAGCGGACAAGTTCCCGGAGACCCCAGATCCAACATTCCTCACAGACAGGTCAGCAGACGGAGGAAGTGATAGGACCTGAGAGGAAGCTGGAAGCACCAGAATATTCTGAAGAACCGGAAGTGGAACCCGAGGGAACAGAAGGCACAGAAGACAAGGTGAGCGATTCAGGGGAAATCCCGATGGAGGACAACAGAGCAGAGGGGAGAGGGGAAAACTCGCTCTCTACCCTGGAATTCCCTATCGGAGAACTCCCGAGAGGAACAACCCCCATGAAAAACATTCCACTCTCGGCATTACCCAATTTCCATGGATTGTCCTCCGAAGATCCAGACGAATTCCTTTTCGAATTCGACATACTGTGCAGAAGCTATGATTACATAAACTCTAATCAAAAGCTGAAACTGTTTCCAGCAACATTAAAAGGGAACGCATTAAGGTGGTTTATGAGCTTGGGAGCTCAGGCGATCACCACATAGGACCAAATGAAAGAAGCATTTCTGGCTAAGTATCAAGACTACTGTCGGACAAGAGAGAGGAAGGAAGAACTGTTCAAAATGGTCCAGAAAGAGGACAAGAATTTAGAGGATTTCGTGGAAAGATTACAGTATAATTTGTAGCGGTCTGATCATCCTAACATGAGCAAAGACATTTTGAAGACCATACTGCTAAGAGGAGTAAGAGATGATTTTTTAGACATGCTGAACATGCTTGGAAAAGGGGACATTTCTAAAGAACCATTTGAAGAAATTATTAGGCTCTGTATGCGATGTTCAAGAGGAGCGGCAGGCAGATCAAAAGGCAAAGAAAATGTGTATTGAAGGGTTCAAAAGTCAGCCAGTGGTGGAGCGACAAGAGCAGAGATAGGTAACTTATTAGAAGAATTTAAAACTGAAATGCTAAGTTCTTTTGCTTCACAGATTGACTCTCTGCAGGTCAAGAAGAAACAGGCGGAAGTAGAAGCTGCCCTGGCGATTTTCTGTTCAAAATGCAGAGAGAAACATCCACTCAGAGAATGCCCACTGGACAGGATGCCCGTATGCACAATTTGTGAGAAGGATCATGAAACACAGCAATGCCCCTCTTTGCCTGGAATCAAGGCAGCACTGCAAACAACTGAAGAGGAAGCTGAAGCAGTGTATCTAATGACTCAAAGGAGGCAATGGCCGCAAAGACAAGGTATGAGCTCTAATACAACATTCAATCGTTGGAATAATAGTTCTCCTTTTTACCCACCCATGAATTAGATGCAGTACCCACCCTTCAACACAATGAACTTTCCACTCATGCAGCAACCCTTTCCTGACCCGACTATGTGGAACCCTTGGGCTCCCCAGCAACCATACTTTAATCAGTGGAACCAGAGCTGGGCAGCCCAGCAAATACCTTTTCCTCAACAACAACAATCCCTCCCTTTACCGCCAAATAATCCTCCAAATAATTAGGCAATGAGACCACAGCTGCCTGTTCAACCTAACCCTAACCCGAATAATAAAGCCTTGCAAGTTATTGACATCCAGAGTCAGTCTATTCCTCCCTTGCAATGTAATGATATCCATCTCCGCTCAGGGAGAATAGTGGAACCTATCATAGATGATATCACGGACGCAGACAAAGAAGAGACTAGAAAAGGGAAATCAACTAATCACAATACTGAAACAGTGAAAACAACACCTAACAGTAATAACCAAGTGGTAGAACCACCATTCCCTGAAAGACTAATTCTCACTAAAGAACCAGAACAGCCTACCTTCAATTTGTTAGGAGAATTACAGAACTTATATGTAAAAATTCCATTATTACAGGCTCTAAGGGATGTTCCTATATATGCTAGAACTATTAGAGACATCTGTGTAAAGAAACCTGGAAGGAAGGCTAAAGACCCCCTCACAGTTCACGTGATGGGGGAATTAACTGCCTTAATGACTGAAAAAGATTATCCTGTTAAGTATGGTGACCCTGGTCACCCTACAGTAACAGTCCAGGTGGGAAAAACCCTTGTCTCTAAAGTCTTAGTAGATTTAGGAGCTGCAATAAATATCATGACTCTAGAAACAGCTCAATTACTTCAATTGAAAAATTTCATCAGGGAAACTCCTACTATCTTAGAGCTAGCTGACCGTTCTACGATCAAACCTGAAGGGGTCATTGAAGACCTTATAATCTCTGTAGAATCATGGAACTACCTGGTTGACTTTGTGGTCTTACAAACCAAAACAAAATTGGGGGGTCATCCGTTGATTCTAGGAAGACCATGGTTAGCCACAGCAGATGCTTTCATCAGCTGTAGATCTGGGTCAATGACCATCTCCAATGGACAAGAAACGAAGCAGCTTACCCTCTATCCTCATGCAACCCCCATGATTAACAGTGATAACTCCATATGGGTAGACTATGAGGACGAGGAAACCCAACCAATATTAACTATTGGGCAAGCTTTGACCTTTAAAGATTCTACCGAAGATGAGCTGATTAATAGTTTTATTTCTGAACCTTCTTCGGTCAGTTTGGAAACATCAAATCACTTCGCTGCAATCCTAGAACCAGAATCTCAGCAGAATATGAACAATGAAAATTTGTGCCAAACAGCGCTAGGTAATCCTTCCAAGAGCACAGCAGTTGAAATCGAACCTGGTAAAACGCTGAATATAAATCCTGACTTAACGGAAGAGGAAAAACAGAAAGTAATAAAGTTACTCCAAGCAAATAAAGAGGCGTTCGCATGGGATTACACAGACATGAAAGGAGTCTCCCCTGAATTATGTACTCATCGTATATACATCAAGGAAGGATCCCGACCAGTCTGCCAACCCCAGCGAAGAATGAACCCTAACCTCAGGGAAATTGTGAAGGAGGAACTCCAAAAACTCCTAAATGCAGGATTCATATATCCAATATCTGAGAGCGATTGGGTTTCTCCACTCGTAATTGTACCAAAAAAGAATGGGAAATGGCGAGTATGTGTAGATTATAGATCATTAAATAAAGCAACACAGAAGGATCACTTCCCTTTACCTTTTATTGATCAAGTATTGGATAGTTTAGCAGGTAAGAAATTTTTTTCATTTTTGGATGGGTTTAGTGGTTACAACCAAATCAGGATTGCACCCCAGGATCAGGATAAAACCACATTTATCAGCCCATGGGGAACTTTTGCTTATAGAGTATTACCATTTGGGTTGTGTAACGCCCTAGCAACATTTCAGAGAGCGGTGATAGGAATCTTTTCTGATATGCTAAATGATTGATTAGAAATTTTCATGGACGACTTTACCCCTTATGGAGTGACCTTTGAAGACGCCCTGCAAAACCTTGAAAAAGTACTCAAGAGGTGTATTGAAGCACACCTCGCTTTGAGCACTGAAAAGTGCCACATGATGATGAACCAGGGCATTGTATTAGGACATTTCATTTCATTTTTGGGAATCCAAGTCGACCCAGCTAAGATTCAGGTAATCCAGAACCTTCCTATCCCGAAAACACAAACAGAGGTAAGAATTTTTTTAGGACATGCCGGCTATTATAGAATATTTATTAAATATTTTTCTAAAATAGCCTCCCCTTTTTTGTATTATTAATGAAAAATGCTGAATTCAAATGGACTGATAACTGTGAAACTGCATTCAAGAAACTTAAGCAGCAGCTGTCCACAGCCCCTATTTTGAGAGGGCCTGATTGGGCACTGCCCTTTCACATTTCATCAGATGCTTTAGACACAGCAATTGGGGCTGTCCTGGGTCAGGAAGAAAATAATCTCCCCTATGCTATCTATTTCATTAGCAAGAATATGACACCAGCTGAATTAAATTACACAGTAACCGAGAAAGAATTTTTAGCAGTCATTTATGCTATTAATAAATTTCGGCATTACATTACTGGCTATACTACCTTTGTGCATACAGACCACTCGGCTATCAAGTATTTGATGAATAAATCAATTACCAATGCTCGAGTCACCAGGTGGTTACTATTACTGCAGGAGTTTGATATCACAATAGTGGATAGGCCAGGAAAAGAAAATGTAGTTGCTGATTTTCTTTCTAGGTTAAAAACTAACGAAAATGTGCCAGTAGATGATTCTTTTCCGGATGAATATCTATTCGCAGTATCTGCTCACTCACCCTGGTATGCAGACATTGCCAATTATCTAGTTGCAGGAAAACTACCATCACACCTATCACACAGGGAAAGAAGAAAGATCATCCAGCAAAGTGCTAGGTACAGCTGGATAAGCGGGTGTCTATTCCACACAGGAATAGATCAGGAAATCAGGAGATGCGTTGGGGAAGACGAGATTTACGACATATTGAAAGCTTGTCACGATGGTCCTTGTGGAGGACATTTTGCAGACAAAAGAACAGCTCACAAGGTACTAAGAATGGGATATTACTGGCCATCACTTTTTAAAGATGCAAAAAGATATGTGAAGGCCTGTGACAGCTGCCAAAGAATGGGCCAGCCCAACCACAGGGATGAAATGCCACTCAACCCTCAGGTAACTCTCGAACCCTTTGAGAAATGGGCATTAGATTTTGTAGGTCCTATTAACCCTCCATCCAATCAAAGAATTTACATTCTGGTATGTACAGACTATATGACTAAATGGGTAGAAGCCAAAGCACTTATCAAAGCTAATGAGGAAGCAGTATTAACTTTCTTATTTGAAGAAATTTTTGTTAGATTTGGTCTACCCAGGGAAATAGTCACGGATGGAGGGCCTCCTTTTAATTCTCATGGATTTAAAGATATGCTCCAAAAATACCATATCAAACATAAGATGACCACACCTTACCACCCTCAAGCGAATGGACAGGTGGAAAGCACAAACAAGGTCATAGAGGCTATCTTAACAAAAACAATAAAGGAGAACAGAAAGGACTGGTTTCAGCGATTGCCCGAGGCTCTTTGGGCCTACAAAACCACCTGGAGAAATACAACAGGATTTTCACCCTATGAATTGGTCTTTGGAAAGAATGCTATTTTTCCTGTAGAATTTGAAATTAAGACTTTAAGAACTGCCTTAGCTGTTAACCTAGATTTGAATGATGTACAGACAGCTAGGTTGCAGCAGTTGCAGGAGTTGGATGAAAAAAGACTAGATGCCATCCACCAAACAACTATGATACAGCAACAAAGAAGCAGATGGCATGATAGAACCATTAAGAAAAAGCAGTTCCAAAAAGGTGACTGGGCTCTGCTTTATGACTCACGCTTTGAGAACTTTCAAGGGAAGTTGAGAACAAGATGGTTGGGATCGTATGAAGTGGACACTATTTTCCCAAATGGAACAGTTAGACTAGTAACAATTGATGAAAGCAGAACACCACTGTTGGTGAATGGCTACCGACTTCGGTTATATCAGCAGCCGATTCCCAAAGAGGACTTCAAAGCTACTTGTATGGCAATAAAGCAATATTCTTTCCCAGAGGAACTTGCTGTCCCTCAGAACACTTGAATTTCTATTTATTTATGTAGCTATTAGAATTAGACATATTTTTTTAGTAACTAATAATTTCTGCCAAAGGGTGCAATATTATATTTTTAGATTTTGCAGATAGAACGCGGAAAGTGGCTGAGAACAAGGATGAAGAAGGAATTATCTCTGTTGCTGCAACACCATCTCTGTTGCTGCAACACCACCCCTGTTGCTGCAACACCATTCCCCGTTGCTGCAACACCATCCCTGTTGCTGCAACACCACCCCTGTTGCTGCAACACCATTCCCTGTTGCTGCAACACCACCCCTGTTGCTGCAACACCATTCCCCGTTGCTGCAACACCACCCCCGTTGCTGCAACACCATTCCCCGTTGCTGCAACACCATCCCCGTTGCTGCAACACCATTTCCTGTTACTCCAACACTACTTCCAATTCTCCGACATAATTCTCTGTTGCTGCAACACCAATCTTGGTACTATGACAGTGTGTACTGACCCAAAATATCCTTTCCACACGAAAGAAATCACTTTCCGTAATGATTACAGAACCTCATCGTCACTTCCCCGTCATTATCATATTCCCGTGCTTTTAATATCCGCAATAATGATTATCATCTGACAGTTAACGAGAAAAGACGTTGTGACGCAGCGATCCAGAAAGGTAAAGGATAAAGGTACGCACGTTTATGAATAAGCATTAAATATTAGATAAGCGGAAAAAGGTGATAGGCACATCAAATGATTACATTCCCCAATCATATCGTTCACACGTAGAAAAAGGGGGGGGGGGTTACCAAAGCAATTTCATAATAATTAGCCACGCTAACCACCGCCACCCTTAAATTCTCCCGGTTGTATGTAAAAACGATAGCAATTGTGATGTATACTCTGAGTTAGAATCGGTAGCTTGGTCCCGAGTTCTGAGGACTTACTGAAGAAATAGCCATGGGGAGAAGCCTCATCACGCATGAACCAGCTACGACAGCAGTTCTGGAGCTCTTTCCAGAAATTTACCAAATCTTCATGCAAGCTGGATGGATAGAATATTTCAGAAGACTTCCATATTTCGACGAACAACAGGTCCTGGAATTCACACGCAATTTGACAGAGGGATACTCTGTCGTCCAAGGAATTCAGGTTCCGGTCACAGAAGAATTCATAGCTGAGGTTACAGGACTTCCAACCACTGGTACAAGATGGTTCACCAGAAAACAAGTAATCCTGAACGTGCAACAAGAATTTCTCCGTCCAGGCGAGGAGGTAGAAACCAAGGGTAGAGGCATAGCATTGCGGTCGCTGCCACAACCATGGCCAAGAATCGCCGAGTTCGTCAAGCAGTATCTAACCTGCGAAGGTCGCTACCAGGTAATCTACCAACATGACTTCGTCCTGCTAAATCACTTAAGAAATGGTCAATTAGTGAATATACCATATTATTTGCTGGGATGTCTTAAAAATATGGCACGATATGCTATGAAAGCGAAGAATCCAGCCCTTTCCCTGAAACACCATCGCTTAGTTCAATTGCTGATTAACAGGGCTCTCCCTTTAAATATCCCGCCACCTCCCATTAATCCCCATCCAAGGGAAGAAAGCCCACAGCCTGTGCAGGGTAGTCCCCATCAAGAGGAAACCTCTCGTCAAGCCGAGAATACACCTCAGCAAGACCAGGAGTCTCCTCAACAAATGGATGACACCCCTAAGAAAACCCCTTTGGAAGAACCCCAGCAGACAGAGCATAGCCCCGAACAGCCTCAGCAAATACCTTTGCATGTCACAGAAAAAGAACAAGAAACAGTGGAATTAACTGTGTCTCCCCAGAGAACCAATTCCCCCGCCCCCATACTCAGTATCTCCACTGATGACTCTGAGGATAATATCCCAATTATGCAGCTCAAACGAAAAAGGCAGCAGCCAAAGGAAACCTTAGTAAAAAGAAAAAGAACGAAGGTTTCAGCCAAGGTACCCACCACCCCGACTACCACTTCAGTTACAAGAATCAGCAGAAAAAGAAAAATACCTCAGCCCTCTGCCTTTTTACCAAAACGAAAAATGCCAGTAGACGAATCCCCTGAGCCCTCCAACCCACCATCCATTCTTTTAAAACCTCGTACCCCGGCCACTTCCCGAAACCCTTCTCCCTCACCCACAGAGGCTGAGATACAGAGCATTCATAGTTTCGTGGACTCATATCTTAAGGTAGCTGCAACACAAGAACCAGCTGCCGACACCCACAATGATAGTGAGCAAGTGGCTGCAACACAAGAACCAGCCGCTACCCCAGGTGACACACAAGAACCACCTGTGGGAAACATTGACCAAGTTGATATAGCAGAACTTCGGCCTCCACTCGGATCTCCTATCCCACAAGATCAGACTATGATACCAGCCCTGCAAGAAGAAATTGAGTTTTTGAAAGCTCAGATTCAGGATTACCAGAAAGAGATAATAAGAATCAAGGAAGCTTATGAAGCAGAATCCAGTTTGCACGTATTGGCAAGAGCAGCCTCGGCAGCAGATAGAAGCAAAGATACTGAATATATCTGTACAGTTTGTGGCGAGATATATGCTCAGGCAGGGTATAGATTAGTGAAGGAGCCAATGGAGGAAGCCCCCGAGGTTGAAAATGAAACAAAGGAGTTTAATGATGAGAAACCTGTTGCTACATAAGAACCAACAGGTTCTGAAAGCCCCAGGAATGTGCAGATGGACGAACCTGTTTCAGGAGAATTACAGGATCAGAACCCTATTGTTACACAAGAACCAACAGGAGTTTCACAGCAAATTCAGGCGGAAGACCCAGCTTCAGAAAAGGTACAGAATGAGAACTCTGTTGTTACACAAGAACCAACAGAGGAAATGTAGAAGAAAAATCCTGTTGAGACACAAGAACCAACAGGACCTTTAGAAGAATCCCAGTCGGTCAGACCCGTTGACACACAAGAACCAACTGGTCGTCTGGAAAACATGCAAGATCAAGGACAAGAACTTATTGCTACACAAGAACCAGTAAGTTCCGATGCTACCCAGACTATCATGGAAGAAGATGCAGAATCACCCCGGCTTACCCAGATAACTACAGAGCAAACAGCCCCAGAGGAAAATAAGAAAGAAGCTTTCCTGGAAACTGATGCTGGACCATTCCAGCTCATGGAACAGACACTGTCAGTTGATGCCTACATGCAAACAGAACCCCCTAGTGTTAAAGATGCAGGGGTAGAAACAGAGAGTTTTCTGGAACTTAAACGCATATGGTGGAAAGAATATCATCAATCTCAAGGGAAAGCATTCGAGCAACAGAAAGAAACCTGGCTTAATCATGCCTATAAAAACTGGAACGCACTAGAACAGTGCAGGGCACAGCATAAAGAAATCAAGGAGCTAAAACACAGGATGTTCCTCATGTTTGAACTGTGCCAAAGGATGCTTGCAGCAAGGAAGCCCTCCTTCAACTATGCCACATTCTTGAGGGAAAGGCTTGCGTTTATTCAGTTGAAGGCTATCAAGGAAGGGAGACCCTATCAAATGGTCACAGCTGATCAGTTCATGGCAACTTTTGCAAGAGCACCCAAAAATGACCAGAACCTGCTATGCGAATTATATCTCCACAATGAAGCGGTATCTGAAGAAAGAAATATCAATATGAAACCTGTAGTAGGTGATATATAATTAAGAGCCTTCATCTCTTTTCTGGCAAATCAGCTCACCTGGCAAAATGCCTTTGTCTCAGGCTTCCAGAATGAACAAAATTGCCTTTTATGGATTCGAGCTGAACCTCAGAACCCTGCCGCCTTCATTTCACAGCATTTAAAAATGATAGCCAATAATGAAATGAAGGATCATGTTATGAACCTGCGGACAGAGGTCCTAACAGACTGTCAGCAGTACATAAAAACTAAAGCATCATTGGCTGTGGAGGCAAATAAACTATTTTGGGATAACTGCCCTGCAGAAAGGAAAGAGTATCATCCATACAACCCATTAAATCTACAGGTGGCATTATCAAGGGTTCCTCGGTATGTTGGAAGCATGAAAATCTGTGCAGAAAAATGGATAGGCTACAGGTTTAAGTTCCCACTTTTATGGCTACCAGGTGAGCAGTACAAGGCGAAGTTTGAACTTTCGAACACAGAAGAGACAGCAAGGTGGAAACAGTTGAGAACTGTTTATGGTTTCAAAGAACGGTTTGATGATCCCTCCTTCAGCTATTGCCTCAGTAATCTTCATTGCTCGGCCCAATTCTCCGACTCCGACTCAGATTAGGCATTGCATGAGGACATGCAATCTCTTCAGTTGGGGGGGATGTTGGGACTCGCAATTGATCAGTTTTTGACCCTATCTTTTGCCGTATATTTACCCTTTTTGTAGTAATAAGAAAAAGCCTTTATTTCATAAGGATATATTAAACCCAAGGTATGGAGTGACCTTCCGCAAATCTATATTTAATTGTTTATTTCATATTCGTAAGTATCTTTTCACTTATCTATGGAAATGCTGATTAGAATCGTTAAACAACTGTCATAAGCTTGCAGGAGTATAGTGAACAGTTGCTGCAACACGAAAAACAGCAACTACGCAGTTGCTGCAACACGAGTAACAGCAACTGCGCAGCCGCCACAATATCAGCAACAGTAATTATTCAAAGCAGCTATTTTGTAGCCACGAACAACAGATGGCAGCTATCCAAAAGATGATGATGTGGCATAATCAAGCGGAAGAATAAACAGCATGGGGAAACAGCGAAGGAAATAGCAATCCCGAGAAGACAATCAGTTATTCACCGTGTACAGCCGAAGCTCCAGAAAAGGATGTATTATCATGTGGTTGTAACAGCATTCTAATTTGCTTATTTTTAAACATACAGTATTAACTGAAAAGCTGTAATATTCTATTGTAAGTAGATGTCTCCTCTATAAAGAGGAGACATCTACATGAAACGGGGGTAGTCAAGAGTAGCCAGTCAGTCTGTAATCAAGTTTTGAAGAACATCAGCAAGTCTGAGTTCGATTGTACTCAATCTTTTTGGCATATGAATATAAACTGGTTTTGAGCACTTAAATCCGTTTCCTTCTTTTCGGGGAATCTTGTGAGAAGGACTGGGCCCACCTTCCTCACAAGATTCACCCATTCGTTTTCTTGTTGATTTCGTAGATGTATGGTAAGTTCTTCTTAGCATTCTGTGTGGATTTAACAGTATTGCCTCTGGCATCCCTTGCTTTACAGGTACTCTGTTTCATTGCTTTTTGAGTTTGTTTCTCACCGGTGAATGAGAGTGCTGTGTGCGTTAGCACTTCCGATAACAGAGGCAGGTGCTGGACATCCCCATTAGGAGGATAGGGTCCTGGTCCTCTGACAGAAGGACATCCATTATTTCATTTCTCAGATTTGTAATTCTAACTAAGTTGTTTTCATTTTGAGGTACTGTAATGATATAACATAAGAAGTACGTATGCTATAGCTTTTTATGCTTTTTGGGTTTTAAGTACATACAGTACGCATTGCCTTTGAAATAAAAGGACTTTCCCTGGTCGATAATTAATGTGGCACTTGAATGTTAATTCATAACAATTCAACTAGCCAACAATGCATTAACTGTTTTTTTTCTTTAAATACACAATAGTAATGGAAATAAAATGAATATACTCTATCTATTTATTTCTCGAGGCCATAGTTTTTGAAACTTGGCTCTGATACCACTTGTAATGACTCCACCTTATTAAATTACATAAATTACATACCTCATAAAAAAAATGTACTGTAACTATAAAGTTTCTCCACAATATTGAATTATTGGTATACACGCAGCTCTAGATTTTGTTGTAATCACTATTTTACTAGCGTCATTAATACGCACTTCAATTCCAAGGGTTTGGTTTCATGCTTGGTGGTACACGCGGCTTGCAAATAGACTCCAATCTGTGTTTTATGCTTCTGCCATCACGTGGCTTGCCAAGCCTGCTGCAAATGTTATTAACTCTACCTGCTTTGTCCTTTACGTGGCCTGGGCAGGCGGTCCAGTCTCATCAACCCATTTGGAAACCCCGCCCTCATCAACGGTGAATAATATCTCCCGCAATCTGACGATAGCGACCTTATCGGGACTTACCTCTTCTTTGGAATGCAATGAGATAGACCTCATTTGCTTGGCAGCTCTCCTACAGAGCCTGCTCTGGTTTGGCCCTTCCATTAGCAGCTCTAGTATATTGGGTGCACAGAATTACGTTCAAGTTGTCGGTATTTTTCAGACTGAGGGTTTGGCAGCGAACAAGATCTTTTAGGTAAATTGTGTTTCCGCAGAGCTATCAGATGCTTACCTTCTTAAACATTCATAGCTGGAAGCGCTACAAGTTCACCAGTTTCTCTAATCATGTTTTCTTTTTATGTGGGTTCATGCTGCTCGTAGGATGTTTTGGGTACAGCTATGGCTCTTAACTATTTCAGAAGAAGAGGTGCTCCTTCAGTGGCGGTTTCGACATCTCCTGGGTAAGACATGTTTGGGTTGGAGCTTCCTGGCATTGTATGTTTTTCTTGGATGTCTCAGCTATTGTGTATTTGTTTTATCAGTTGCATTAATCGAATACCTTATGGCTATGATACCATGCATGATGCCTATTGACTGCCTTGAATCTCTCAGCTACAACTGGTGGAGAGGCGCTCCTATAGTGTTGGGCTTTAAAGGTTTCCATGTAAGAGTTCATCCCGGCCCAGGAGCTGAAGGATTAAGGTTTAGGGTGATGTCTAGGTCTCGGTACTCTGCATATTATATGGCTTCTCGGTCTTAATGAAAACATACAGAATCAAATGGTTAGGGTTTCAAGAGGTTTTCCCCAAGCTTGTCGAAGGATCTTCCCTTCTGGGGTTTTCTTCTAGGTAAGATTTATTAATAAAGGGCGTTGTTCCTTTTACGAACTCAGTGCTTTCTGCTGCACACAGAATATCTAGACTCTAGCTAGTTTATTATTTTTGTAATTACACTGGAATTTCCAAGTTGAAGAAATGTATAGAATTTTCTCAGTTATAATGTGGATGACCTGGTGCATAGCTGGGAGTATGCCCACCTGCATTGGACCCTTTTCTTTGTTGTAGTGCGCGATTCTGGTTTGTAAATATCGAAGCCTGTTCATACATGGTCAATGTGTTAATGTTTTCCCTCAGCACCAATTTCTTTTATAAGATTGCCTTTTGTTTTACAAATCCTATGGCTTTATAATCACGAGGGTTTCATCCCTCGAAAGGTTCATTTATGACCCAACAAGGTTCCATTGTTATGCTATGGACTTAGGGATTCTTGGACTCATCCGCGGTTCATAACCCTGACCACGGGACAGAGCGACCCTTCTTTCGCATACCCAGAACTTGTTATCCGCTTGAGAACATGGTTAATCTGCTTCTACATTTTTCTTTCGGTTACTTACAAACGAGACATCTATTATCAGTTATTTACTTAGTCATGCGTATGAGAAAGCTTTTTCTGCTTCCGTTGTTTTATTTAGGAAGTGTACATAGTCCTAGGGTTCTTATATTATCATACAGTTTTGATATTTGAAAATACATTAGCCCAAGTGCCCTAATTTGTTTTTCCTCACTGTGGTCTTATCTTTCATTTCCGGATTGAATGGAACTGTAAAAGAATTATAATTTTTTCTTTGCAACATAATTATTCTACCAGCAATCTTTAGACTGTTGGAACGAAGTTTTTCAACAAAATAGAAATCAACTATCCACTCTGAACAAAGTTTTTTTTAAACAAAGAATATAAACTAATTTCTTAAATGAGAATGGCGCACCTTGACAGTTGAACTTGCTACAAGTATCTTTCAAAAATAAAATCTGTATATAAAGAAAGTATCTGAAACTTGCTATATCTATTTCGATTATAAACTCTAGGAACCTGTTGCTTGTAGAAGAATAACACTTCTAATTCAGTTCAAATATTAGCACAGTCTTCGGTTGGTACCTCATACCTGAGTTGCTTCCAAGTAAGTAACTCCAAAGGAAGAGGTCACCTCTGATTCTGTAACTAGTCAAACCACCTGACCATGAGATTGTCTTTTGAGACCAAATCTCCCCCCTAGCTTTCTCAAAGACATACAGTATTTTGCAAGTTGCTCATGCTCTGTGCCCTTGCTGTCTGATCATCACCAGACATAGCAAGCATTTTCCCCTTTTCCACTACCTATCTCTACAATGCAATTTTTTTCCTCCCCTCACTTCCTTTTCCTGGAAGCCCTCCACGGTTAGGGGAGGTAGTTAGGGTTCCAGAAACTGTTTCTTTTAACTTCCCTCCTCAAAAGTCGCATGATCTCCTCTTCACTAGGAAATCATTTCTCATTTTCATTCAATAAAATAAAAATATCAATTAATTCAAACAGATAATAACCATCATCCTTCAGTTTGTTTTCACTATGTTAAATAAAATATTTAGAACATTCTGGAGATATTACATCTCCCCCTCCTGAAATTGGACATCATCCCGATGTCTTTCGGCCGTGAACAACCTTGGGTAAGCCTTTTTCATGAGTTCTTCATCTTCCCACATGGCCTCATCCGGCCCAAAGTGTTGCCACTGCACTTTAACTTGGGGAATAGCTTGTTTCCACAACATTACTTCTCTTTGGTCGAGGATCTTCAGCGGCTCGACCAAGATTTCTCCTTCCGGTTAAACCTGAAACATGCAACATTCTAAATCAGCTTAAAAAAAAAAAACCATTTAGATTGATCTATCAGAGATGATTCTTACGTGTATATCATGCCATCTGATTACATGCTTGGGATCATAATCATATTTTTTAACATGGAAACATGGAAGACATTGTGAACCCATATATGACTCAGCAGAGCGAGCTAGTATGCTATCGACCCAATTCTTGCTAAGACCTAAAAAGGTCCACAAAATCCAGGTGCCAACTTAGCACACCCACTCCATTGTAATGTGCTCTTTTTTGCTCGAATTCTCACATACACATGATCACCGACTTGATACTCCTTAAACTTCCTTTTCCGGTCAGCAAAGTTCTTTTGCCTATCCTGAGCTGCCTTTAAATTGGACCTTTTTAACCATTTCCTTAAGTCTTTCGAGACCTAAAATCAATCTGTCTTCCAGTCCACCCCAATTTGAGGGCGTGCAACATTTCTTCCCATACAATACTTCAAATGGGCTCATTTGCAATGATGTATGATAGCCATTATTGTACGCGAACTTGACCAAGTGCAGATAATCTTCCCATTTGGTTGGTTGTTGCATTCCATATGCCCTTAACATGTCTTCCACCACCTCGTTCACCCATTCTGTTTGTCCATCAGTCTGAGGGCGATAAGATGTACTAAAATTCAGCTGAGTCCCCAATTATTCAAACAATGTTTTCCAAAAGACCGATGTAAATTTTACATCACGGTCCGAAATTATTGTTTTTGGTAACCCATGCAACCTAAATGTATTCTGCATAAAAACATGGGCGATCTGCACAGCTCTATAAGTAGATTGCATAGGTATAAAATGTGTTGATTTAATTAACTTGTCCACCAACACCTTGATGGAGTCATTATTTTTCATTGACTTGGGCAAACCCGTTATGAATTCCATAGAAATGGTTTCCCACTTCCATTCCACAATGGGTAATTGTTGTAATAACCCCCCAGGGTGTTGATGTTCTGCTTTAATTTGTTGGCACTCCAGACAACATGCCAAGTATTTAGCCACATCTTTCTTCATACCTAGCCAATAATATTATTTTTGGAGCGCAGTGATCATTTTCTGGTACCCCGGGTGTCCAGCATAGTGACTTTTATGAAATTCATCCAAAATCAGGTTTTTAATGCTGTTTTGATTAGGCACATACAACCTTTTCTTATAATACAACATTCCAGCAACATCCATAGCATAACCTTGCTGATTTTCCTTTCTAGTTGAGTGTTGCGCTTGTTGTTTTATTTGCTGATATGCGGTATCTTTTTCTGGTGCCTTCTTAATCATTTCTTCGAAGGTGCTTTTCCATTTACTGCAAGAAATCACATATAGAAATCAAAGCCACTTAAGAAATCCACCCACCGTACTTGCCTAGCATTTAAGGTGGGTTGGCTAAAATAATTGGTCAGACTGTGGTGGTCTGTCAATAATAAAAATTTTCTTCCCATTAGATAATATCGCCACATTTTTAAAGTGTGAATGACGACAAATAACTCCAGATCATAAGCGGAATATTTCTGCTCATGCTCTTTTAATTTTATTGACTCGTAAGAAATTTCCTTCCCTTCTTGCATTAACACACCTCCTACCCCTTCCTTACTTGTGTTTGTCCACACCACATAATATTTACTAGGATTGGTTATGCTTAGAATGGGTGCGGTGGTGAGTAGATGCTTAAGTTGCTCAAAACTCTTTTGGCATTCTGGGGTCCACCTAAAGGTTCTTCCCTTTTTCTATAAGGAAGTGATAGTATAAGCTACTCTCGAAAACCCTTCTACAAATTGTCTGTAATAACCTGCTAATCCCATGAAGGATCTGATGTCTACCACATCCTTTGGTACCAGCCATTCCATTATGGTCCTTATCTTTTCGGGATCCATCGTGATCCCTTCTTTAGTGATTATATGTCCCAAATATTTTATTCGTTCCTTAAAGAAATCACACTTGATGAACTTGGCATAGCTGGTGTTCTCGGAGGGTTTTCAGTACCAATCTGACGTGCTCCTTATGCTCCTCCATAGTTCGGGAATATATTAGTATATCATCAATACAAATTAGCACAAACTTATCTAAATACTGATTAAATATGACATTCAGTAAACACATAAAGGTTGCGGCGGCGTTGGTTAACCCAAAGGGTAACACCACAAACTCATAATGACCATATCGTGTTCTAAAAGCAATTTTTGCTATGTCTTCTTCTTTAATCCTGATTTGGTGATACCCTGATTTCAAATCAATCTTGGAGAATATCGTTTCTCCTTTTACTTGATCAAAAAGTTCATCAATACGAGGTAGAGGATACTTATTTTTTATTTTCAATTTATTCAATTGACGATATTCCATATACATGCGAAGGGTCCCTTCTTTCTTCTTAACGAACAATATCAAGGCTCCCTAGGGGGACACACTGTACAGTCGATGGCATATAGAAATTTCGAATTGTTAGTATCGTGCATTGCTTGGGACCCTGCCACTCTATTGATAGTCAACAATATCATTGTCAGTGTCAGATCTCTCACAATGGCAATCTCAATCTTCTCGCTCTTGGATTTGAGGGCTTCAGGGAAATGGTCGGCAAGTAGCATGGATATGCTTGCCCCAATTAGTCGTGACCCATATAGGTTGACTGGTTCCCCTCTTCAGGACAGTCCTATGATGAAATATATGTCTGAAGTTTCTAACTCCAGCTCCTGATCACCAATGATGAATATTTCCCGATTTTTGTCTGAGAGACTAATCAAGTAACGAAGTAGCTCAAGTTGAGCCCACATCCCTGGTGTGAGAAAGAACTTGGGGAGCCTGTAGTTCCTCAAAGCATTCAGGCAATTTGGATCATTTAGTGCTTGAGTGTCCACATCTTTGTGCTCACCTTCTTTCTAGTCTACCATTTTCGACGATTCTTTCCTACAAAAACCATGTATTCAAGACAATAATCATTTTTGGCCAATAAAATTGGGTTCCAACGGTGGTTTTGAGAGGGAAATGAATTTTTCCTTATTCACGGTGTCGGCGCATCTGTTTTAAAAACAGTTGCACCAATGGTGTGATTGGGCATTTTAATCACCCTCGGCGAGCGTGATTACATGCCCAGAATGCGCGCCGACCGAGGGCAATTTTTTTGCCAAAACCTCCCTCAAAAACCCAAAAAATGGATGAAAACATGAATAAACAGTATGGAAATGGAGTTTAGGGCCTTGGCTCTTACTTGCAACTGGCGCCTCAGCGAATGACCTCCTGTATCTCCCACAATCTACTCTGGAACAATTAGGGAAAAAGTGGGTGAAATTTTTTCCACAGCAAGGTAAAATGGTAAATGGTAAAAAACATTTACTTTTCCTCCCTTTTATTCAATTTTTCATGAAATATTAGATTTTTGTAAGTATTTTGATCTATTTTTCCTGAAGAATTGGATAATTCACTCTTCCTTTCTGTGCAGCGATAGGTGATGGATGTTTGACGATGATGTCGAGTCACGTTTCAGCTCTTTTCTCGACTCATAAAACTCAAATGAAAAGATTGTCGAGTATTTTTCCCTTTTAACTCGCAAAAGAGAATAAAATGGGGGGTCTACTTTCAAGCTCTTTTTTGAACCTTTAAACACGAAAAGATAGTTGAGCCCTTGTCATTTTGAACTCGTTAACGAATGTGAAACATCGTGCATGCAATATATGTTTACCCCTTTTCGGGCTGGGATGCGCTATTTACAAAAAAGGTACTCCTTGACTGAAATGGTTAAGCGGTTCTCTCAAGTATCATTTTCTACCTTTTCGAGCTCAAGAGACACAAATGTACAAAAGGGGACCATGTGGAGTTTTCTTTTCCATGTCTTCTTCAAACTCTCTAAACATGAAAAATATACCAAGCTACACCTTTGTCGGACTCGTTAAAACATACCAAACAACATTGCATTCGTCACCATGGCCAAAATGAGCTTCTCCTTCCTAGGGCTTGTTAAACTTACTATGTTGGATTTGTCCGAAGGATGAACTTACAGTGCAAGCATATGTTATCCCCTTTAAGCTTGCGATTAAAAAATAATTGGGGTATCTGCCAGGAATGGTGGGGGAAGATTTGGAAATCCAATCAATTGTGTCGTTATCGCACTATTGAACATGACACTTTATGCTTCATGTTGGGATGGGATATCCTCCTTTTCATAATTAACCTTCCTGGGTTGGGCCATTTATATTTTCCTTCCATTTGATCTTTGCAGGTCATTAGGACCACCAATCCTATGGATCCAAAAGCTACCAAACTTCTAGTCATGTCACCGATATGTTCAAGAGTTGTCCTTCTATAGTTACACTTACCCCTGATTCTCTATATCATCCAAAATCATTTTGCATCCCTTTGTCTCATGTCAATGATGTGGGATACATTATGGCCCTCCTTTGACGTGGTCGTTTCTTGTCGACTTCAGCTCATAATCTATGAAGTTGACCGAGAGACTCCCTTAAGTACCTTAGAGCTTCTATCCCCTAATGGCAAGTTATTCACACTCGACAATAAGTTCACGTCATTGGCTTTTGATCGAATGATTTCACGAGTGTTCGACTACAGTCCTTCTATTCACATTCCATGAATTGTGTTGATAGTACCTTGAGGACCATTGTCATTATTAGTGGTTTCTCTCACGCTTGTTAACATTTTACATCATTGGTTGATGATCAAGATATTTTCTAGCATGTTCAATGTCAACACATCTATTCACATGTTAGAATTTGTACTTTGATCAATTTCTGTTGGAGCGTAAGACCCTGGGCTCAGATCACAAAAATCTAGGTTGCAAAGAGGTGTGACATGATTATGTTGATATACATGTCTCTTTCAGATGGATGGTTGTGACCATACAATGAGTTATCATATGTGATCCTTCTCATTATTGGATGGCTACAACCATACCTTGGTTTCGATATGATCCTCTTTGTCGGATGGATGCACCCATGCCTGGATCCCTTTTACATGATCATTCTCTGGATCGTTGCATCCATGCCATGATTCATGTATCATTGACAGAATTTTTTAGTTATGTTTTTGTATCCCGCACTTCCTTGTAGGTTTTCTGATGACAAACTCTGGTTCCCCACACTGATTCATAAATCAGTTCATCCCTCACTCTATTTAGGCCTTCACGCTTTACGGGGCATCTCTTACACATAATTTTGTCACTGTCCCTATACTCCCCATTCCTTGATCCTAGAGGACCTCTACAGTGAACCCTACATGCTTTCCTTTCATGAAGAAACTCCCATTGTGTCCCTCTTCATGAGAAAAACAATTCCCTTTTGCACCATTTCCCAAAAATCTTGTGTTTTTCCCAGTTTAAAATATCGACGTTAATGACCCTTGTCCTCGTCACACCAATATGAAAGGATTAAAACTATCCCTACCACTGACTGGAGTGACTGAGATTTGTTTCAATCATGTCGATCCTCTTTTGGAAAGTTTTTTAAATAAGTTGTCGAAGCTCCCATCTCTAGAAGCTTCATAATGAAAGTCTAGTCAACGTTTGAGCTGGATGGAGTCAAGGATGTCAGTTTGGGCTCTTGTCCCCTATAAGGATGGAAATAACTCAAGAGATAAGATGTTATCCCATGAGAAGAGGAACCATCTCCCATCCATTCATGCTATATAAGCCTTCATTTTTCCCAAGCACAAGCTAGTGTTGAAGTGTTAATGTTGATGTGCTAGTGCTAATTAAGTTTGGAGTAAACAACAAGCTATTCATAGTTGTAGCTCTCTGGTTGTGTGAAAGGGAGAAGCGTGAATTTAGTTTAGCGTGAAGCCTAAAGGGAAGAGCCTCAAAACTATCATTTTTGAGGCCATCATGGAATGCTAACAAAAGTGTGTGGGATTCCGGTTTTTTTGGAGGAGAACAGAAACGTCAAGATAATGGTTGTAATCTCTTCTTGATTTAATATATATGCAACTATCGATTGATTTCCTACATAATGTGTCATATCACATGTTTATGGCTTAATGTTTCTTGACTTGTTAAGTAGGTTGAATTACAATTTGTCTATTAGGTTTTTGTTTGCTGTTGTTTACTTGTGTTAGGTGTTCGAAGAAGGAAACGGGAAATAGATAGAGTGAGATAGCAAGGTCATCACTGAATGGGATAAGCATACAAGGAGTTAGGCCCTCTTAATTGGTTCTAACCTAAAGAAATCTTCCATAGAATGTATCAGTTGTGGATAGGCATGCTATCAGGCTAGAGGAATTTTTTGTGTCTGCACTCATAATTTTACTTCACCACTAATGGAAACAATGTCGGAAGTTACTGATAAACACCTCCCTTTTAATGGGAACCCTAATCCTTTCCATGATTTTGCAAATGTTGGTCCTCCTTGTATGACTACATTGTCACTTCCTGAATTCATGATAGTTTTACCTGTATTCCTGTTCTCAACTTATATAATTCCAAATACTCAAATTGTACTAGATCAACCAAGCTTTTCACCTCATCCAAGTTAACCATCTCAGCATCACCAACTTACTATTGACCCTTTACCTTCTTCACCCAGTATGTCCTCCTACCTTTCTTCTTCTTCGATTGGTAAAAGACTTATTGTTAGTAACCATGTGACTAATAAGAATAAAGGGAAGAAGAAGAAGAAGAAGTAATATAAGAAATAAGTCAATCAACCAACCATGGATGTAAGTATTGGTAATGTTGAGGAAACTTCCACAATGCATTGTAAGCCAAAATACCCTTGCAATCTTTGTAAGGGTGACCAGTTCCTTATCAATTATCCTTGTATTCCTAAGGTCTTGAAAGTATGGTCAAATAATTATCATCAACTTACTATTGATCCATCAACCAGTGATTCTCAGATTCAAGGAAAAATATTAAGATCAGGTTTACTTGTAGGTTATGAAAAGGGACCCATCATAGTCACCTTTTCCCTCACATGGATGAAGCCTCAAAATTGTTTGAAAAACATTTTTTTTAATAGCAACAACTTCTAACTAATTACCATAAACTTTCTCCCCATTTACCGTCAGTTGAAGAAGTGATTGATCTAAATCCAAGTATAGTCAATCCCACTCTTCCATTGGAGGGTGAAACATGTATCACTCAAATTGATGGACTATTTGTTCATCAAGTGGTTGAATTGATTCCATATTTGGTCGATCACACTCTCCCTTTAGAGAGTGAACTTAATACCACTCAGGTTCTTCTTGTTACCTCAGATTCTTCCACGCATGGGGGCATTTCATCTGTTCCTTTTGAACGCCATCCAAATAATGAGGCTATTTCTTTTGATTGGAGTACACTGATAGAACCTCGTCTTCCTACTTCCACCCCTTTCCAAATTATTATGAAGGCTTATGGTAAGAATGTGTGGTTCATGAATGTACTTGAAGGTGCTTCTGTCAGTATTTTATCCTCATCTTCTTGGCAAGCTTTGGGTTCCCCTTAGCTTGTTCTTGTTACACAGAATTTGTTAGCTTTTAACAGAGCCATTAGTGAACCTTTAGGAATCCTTCCTAAGTTATCTATTACCTTGGAAGTTAAAATTGTATGTATTTATCTTATGGTAGTCCAAGGTCCCTCGGACTTCAATTTTCTCCTTGGTGGAGACTATGTCTATGTTGTGGAAGTTTTCGTATCAACACTCTTTCGCATGTTGTCTTTTCCTCACAATGGAAACATTGTGACTATTGACCAGCTTTCATTCAATGCCTTGATTCAACTACCATCCATCCAACATCCCTAGATGTTCCTTATTTTCAAGTGGTATCCACCCCGCCATAGTTTAATTATGTGGCAACCATTTCCATGTCTTCAATTTCCGATGCAAGCAAACCTCTCACTGTTTACTCGACTTCCTATGACTTAGATCCAAAAATGGATATAGGGAACCTTTTGGGGGAACTTGAAATATATTTTCGTACCCCTTTTGATTCTCTTCACATGTATTCCTTCTAAATATATATTCTTCCTTCTGATGAATATCTCTTGGAAGCCATGGTCAAGAAACATCCCATAACATGTGTTTCTTCCAAGTCGAAGACATGAAACAACCCATGAGGATGGTTCTTTTACTGTGTCAACCATGATAAAAAATTAAACAATGTTTTCAGAGGATGCTTCTTTTATTGTGTTAATCTCGTTAAAAATGAAACAATTGATTGTGATCATGATTATTTTGTTTCAAGCTAGCACAAAAATGAAACCATTCGAGCATAGTTATATTTCAAGCTCGTTAAAAAATGAAACAAATCAATTTTTTAAACAAAGTCTTTTGTGTGATATTATCAAAAACCTTTATTTCATCTGCCTATATCGATTACTAAAGTAGATCAAGCAAAGCTCAAGGGGCATGTGCCTCTTCATGGGTACATTGCAATTTTTGGGCCTCATTTTACAATTTTCTATTACTTTTCCTATTTATCTTGTGTTACATTTGATTACTCATACATTGACATTGGTAAACATATGTAAGAAAGTAAAAACAACATTCATTCATATAGTGTATGAGATACACAAAAATAGAAGTAGTATTTTTCATTAGATAAAAGTTTGTAAATAGTGTGGCTTTTACAAAAAAATGTCATCGAAAGACATGAGACTCTGTGACCTTTATTTTCCAAACATGTTGATACATCGTCAAAAATAAAAAATATAGCCCTCGTACTAGTCACTACACATGATGATGATCATGGTAGCATACAATAGCATGTGCTACTCATCGTAGAATATGGCTAATAGGACCAGGAACCCCTGCAATATGCCTCTGGTAGCAGAGAGGAAAACAATATATAGCGGCATCTAGAATATCCAAAGTCAACCTCTCAATCGTGTGCTCTATCTCTATCATTGTCTCTACCACCTCTAGGTTTTGCATTATTGGAGTTGTTGGCTGCTCACCACGTTGGTAATATCTACATAATCTAGTTGGTCTCACTGGGGCCACATCTGCATTATCATTTCACATAATTAACTTTGGATGCCAAAAATAAAAATAAAAAGTGAAAATTTTCAAAAATCAACCAAAATGTGAAGTTTTACCTATAGCACCCCACTGCATCCCAAGAGGAAATGGCATGTTCAGATCTCTTATGTAGTCCATACCTTCATACAGGAAATCTCTGATCATGATGATCTGGTTTTCTAACCACTCAAGGAAGTTAAGAGTAAATCTTATTGTTGGTCCTTTGCCACCTCCATGGTGTGCCATAAGTGTAACCCATTTCTACATGTGTAGGTTACGAGGCCCTCCTCTCGCTAAAACTACCTATGGAGCCAGAAGAGGAATCCTCTCCAAAGAAAGTGAAATAACGAAGGCACCATACCCAAATTTTTTGAGTTTTCATGTTCTAACCCTGGTTAGTTGCCCTTTTAGATTAGCAACTATAGCCTCACTCCAGTTAAAATGGTACCCTAAAAGCAATCTAGAATGTTTTTCATTTGAGCCTTTAACAGAAAATGCAAAGATTCACTACCACATAATCGTTTATGGTGAACTCGATGACTTTCAAAGGAATTTATGCAATGATTTTGATGTCAATCTAGCCATATTTGAGAACTACTCCATTGGTACAATGTTGTATCAAATAGGTAGCATTGATTTTGCTACATCGTCTATGCCCATACATGTTTTCCACCCCACAACGTGGAAGTCCACTTAGGAAGTAAATTCCATCAGTATCGATGACAAGTTTGTGGTCTTTGACTATGAAACATTCTTCATGAACATTCCACTTGCCTACCATCCATTCTAGCAAGTCCAATTGAGCCTTCATGCCCAGAATGGTAAAAAACTTGTACAAACCATATTTTTTCAAGACCTGTATGGTTGTTGGTTCATTTAGAGCAACTATATCTTGTTCTTCGTGCTGATATTCTCTCCATTCCATGTTTGCAGTTCAAAAGCTTGCAATTAAACATTAAATATCATTCGAATGAATTATGGAAAGATTTAGAAAAAAAAATAGTGTTTTCCATATTAATTTTCTTTCCCTCATTGTTGAGCATGGCCAACTTCAGCAAACAGTGTGCATGTTTTCTTTCCTAGAAAATACGCATATAGCGTTTAAAAATAAGTCGATGTGTGCAGGCCTGATAAGGGCGACCTACACACATCAAGGGTGAAAATCAATTTCAAAACCTGAAAAAAAAAACCTAACTCTACAGTGAAAAGCTAAATAAATGACATGAAAATGAATAGCTCAGACAGACTATTTACCTTCAGGAGACGGCTCACAATCTCTTCCAATGATTTTTCTGGAATCAGCTTCAAAATTTTGGGGTAAAAGATGACTTCTATCACTCTCAAAAGGATAAAAGCACAAATGGTGAATTTTTTTTTACTATTTGGCTTTTTTATAAGTTTTTAGGGCTAATTAAATAATATTTTTTGCCTATTGACTTTTTAAAATCCAATTTTATAATGTTTTCATTTTATTTTTTCAGCAGAGATAATTATTTCGAGTTTAAATGTGTAGGTTATAGGTTAGTTATGAAAACATATCATTTTGGTACTGAGTACATTTTATCACTTTTTTAAACTCATTAAAACTTGTGAAAAATAGAAAATATGGAGTTCTCTTTAAGCCCTTTTCAAACTCCTTAAAAAAGAAAAGATCATTGAGTACTTGATTGTTCGAACACGTAAAAATAAATGAACAATTTCCCATTCCGTATAAATTACCCCTTTTACAGAAAGAATCAGACTATTTACGAAAAAGGTATGCGTTCACTAATCATAGTCAATAGAGTTCTCTCATGAATTATTTTATCCTTTATTGGGCTTGAGGGACTAAATTTATGAAAAATAACACTAAGGAGTTTACTTATGTTTTTCTTTTGGCTCCCTAAAAATTGAAAAACACAAAGATTTTCTTTCTCCAGGCTCATTAAATTTTTACGGTAAAATAACTAGATGAGTTTCCTTTTTGTGTCTTTTAAAACACTTTAAACATAAAAATGACATCGAGTTACTCGTTCACTGAACTCTTTAAAATTAAATAGTACATAACTCGTTAAGCATAACAATAACAAACCACTCCTTCTTAGGGTTCATTAAAAATACTTTGAAGGGATCGTCCGAAGGACGAGCATAAAAGACAAGCATATGTTATCCTACTGTTGATGCCTCGAAAATCGTTGCATCAACATCAGGGAAAACCACACGGTCCGAACCTTAAAAGCAACTCCTTTTCCATTTGGTGTGGTGGTTCCAACTGGATATAATGGGACCAGTTTCCCAATGATTTATGAATGGGATGGATAAGTGTCTAATTTACTTATATCTAATGGAAAATGCTGAAAGATTTGTTCTAAAATGCAATAATGTAATTAACTAATCTATCCCAGGAAATCTTAGTTTTAGTGCAACTCTCAATGGTTCTTATTGAAATGTAAGCATGTAGATGACTTTACTTTTAAACAAAAATATTCATTCATAGGTTAATTACTTTGTTCAAATATTTGAACAAATTAATAATTAAAACATTATTGCACTGATATTTATATATCATTGACGCATATATAGATGAAAAATAACAATTCTTGGACATTCAATAGTGATAAATAGAAGAGATTGTTGTAAGAGCTTATACATACATCAATAATAGCAAAAATGAATGAATGCTAGTCCACATAAAAGAATGAAGCAAAAGATAGATAATAGTACCATATGAGTTTGAATCCTTCCGACATGAATTGACATTTGGATCCTGATCTCTAACTTAGAAATACTCTTATAGGAAGCAGTAGTGCATATCAGACAAAAGTAATCTTCATTAAAAGCTCAGAATTCAGGTCCAATTTCATAAAAATATATATTGGAAGCACAATAGTGCAGCTTTCAATCAAATTCTCCATACAAAATTTTAGGACCCCTTCTAAAAACATGAAAGGGTCTACAAATACTATCTAAACTAACTAACTATGAAATAAAAATGTTGTGAACTGGTGTAATCAAATCACAAATACATGAAAATATACCCGAAATAGATATTCTTGCAGTTGGTAAGGATGGTTCATTGTTTTGGCTGACTATCTTTTAGCTTGAGCTGGCATACGGCAAGCATCGGCTGCAGCTCTGGAGGATGACTCATAGGCAAATGCAGTTGGGCAGTATAGGTGGCATCAGTGATTTCAAGAATCATGTAACCGATTGCATCGGTCAGGCATTTGATTGTTGTCCTTTGACTCTATGGTTTCACAAGGAAGAACCAAAAGGTTTTCCATGTTAGTGTTTGGATTCTTGTGATTAATCTCTACCGCTTTTCCAGCTCTTGCTTCCATGTATGCTCCAATTCTTTGACTGATGGTAATTTCCCTGGGGTACATTTTGAAATAAAATTTGACAAATAAATAGTATTAATAATCAATTCCACTAAATTACCAGTCACTGATCTACATCTCGATGTTCCCCTTTCTGCCTTCATTAGTTGAGTTTGCCACTCAAGGAACATGATTTCCCTATGTGATTCGAGAATTTGAGGTAGATTTGCGGCTTGTCCTTGCTTGGTTTTTTTCCAGGAAGGAAAATTTGTCAGTGTTTCATCTACCTGCTCCAACTTTTGTCTGTTGTCAACCGACTTATCAATCATAGACAAGGAAATCTCATAGAAGCGAGGAACAAGAGAAATATTATTACATAGAAAGTTCAATTGAGTAGATAATTCTTTAGTTATTTGGAGAGCCTCTGATTTGAATTCCTCTACCTTAGGAAATTCCTTGAACCTTTCTATTTGTAATGATAGTTGAGTAATATGTTCATCTTTCGATTTGCTCAATTGTTCATTTATTATCTTTAGCTTGTTCAATGCTTGAGACAACACTTTTTTCTTTTGAACTGCATGTTGGTCTATCATCTGTTTCTCTTTGAGAAATTGCTCATTTGATTGCTTCTGTGCTACTAACTACTACTCTAACTGCTCTATTCTTTGTTGTCTTTCCTGTACATATATCTCTAGTGAGATGATCACTTGATCCTTTTCTTTAAGAAAATTGCTAACTTCTGATGCCTTGTCCATAATAGCTTTTGTATATGCCCCAGCATACTGAGAGAGTTTAGTAATATCTTTAGAAGGGTTGACTTCCTCTCTCCATACCACATTAGTTATCTCCATCTGTGTAGGTAAAAAAGAAGATTGATCAAGTTTTCTCTTTTTCCTTTGTCTTTTTATTATAGCCCTATGCTTAGGGTTCTAGATGACATCTAAGGGTAGTATTTCTTCTACACAGAACAATTTCATCAGAAGGGTTCTCTAGTATCATTTCAACATCTATCTAGGTCATGGATGGGCCACTAGTTCCTTTAGTTGGAACTGTATTAGTTGTTGTCTTTTGTCCAATTGTTACTTCGGGTGTACTAAATCCCTACAGGCTCTCAATATTGCTGATAATTGAGTCAAACTATTGCCATTCTTTGAGTAGTTTGGGATCAATGTGAACATCTGAATCAATAAGTTCTTGACCCTTTTCTTGTTCTTGCTCCTACTCTGGTGTTTTTTCTTTCTCATGAACTTCTTCTACTGCAGGAGCTTTGTTAACAATTTTCTGTTCAATTTCGCTTGACTGGACTGTCGGGGTTCTGGCTAATAGGTATAGAGGCAGAGTTTGCAACCTCTGGTCTCTAAGCATATTAAACGTTTCTAGTCTTTCATCTTGATACCTCATCCTGGCCAATGCTTTAACTTGAAATAATGATTCAGCTGAGGAGAATAGATCATCGAATTCATTGGCTTTATGATCAAACTTAGCAAGTTTGGCTTGAGACATCATATTATAAGCAACATGTCTTGGATCATATGCCCTGTTAGGAATTGTGGCCAGATTCAACATTAGAATCTTTTCTGTCTCCTTCTCTTCATGCTTATTGTCATGCAGAGTGAAAATGCCACACCGTAAAGGGAAGTTTGGCCAAATGCGGTTCATTGAATCCTTAAGGGTTATGGATGTCTCTTCTACTATTATTTGGTAGGCCAACTCCTGAGCTAACAACTTATCAGGCACATACAAGGGAAGAACATGGGGTTTAGCAACGCTACCAAAAAGCCTTATGTAAGTAAATTTCTCTTCCTCGAACCAACTGCCTACTGTTGTTAAAGCAACTTCTGCTTCTGGGGATATCCTTGGAGCATGTTTATTAAAAATAGAATAATATACAGGGAGAATAAAACTATTGCAAATTTTATACAAATGATTTTTGTAATTCGCCTTCTATAACTGCTGGTGGTAAATATGGATTGGATTCGGGTCCTGACGAGTCCATTTCCACCCAAGTATTGGATATTCAGAATTAAAGCAAATGGTATCCATTATATAAGCACTGTAATAGAACGGGGGAATAATTCGGGAAGTTTTATGTGCATTTTCCTTGTACTCTAAAATTGTTGTGGCTAGTTTAGCAGACAAGATATTAGTCCAATCCATCACATAACCATTGATTGCAGCTTCCATTAGGGGGACCATTTCTATGGTGAATTTGGCTGAATCACGTATTCCCCATATCCTACACATCATAGCCCTGACATAACAATAAGGAGAAGCCAAAGAGTCAATAGAGTACTTACTCGATGACTCGTGCTTATGCTTTTTGGGGAAATATCTCCATTTCTTTATCAGGGCTGACTCTGAATCGTTCTCCTTTGCAAATGCCTCCAAGAAGGCCTTGTTGTATCGCTTCTCAGGCTGAGGTAAGTGGTACATTTTCATGAGATCCTTGGGCTGAAATGAACCAAATATCCTCCCATCACCTATGCAAAAGGTTCTGTCTGAGACTATAATTGTTTCCACCACCCATCTTACTACGTCAATATATGGCAGGATTTTAGCTCACACTGCTATTATGTGTAGATAGGAACAAGCCAATTCTTTAAGAGTTCCTTCCTATTTGTTAGTAGAATCGACTGTGGCTTCCTCTGATAATTCCTCAGGATCCTTGGCTTCTATTAGATTGTAAATGCTCTCCCAGGTCATGTTTCCTAAACCAAGGCACGTGGCATCTGAGATTAATCCTTTCTTGCTTCGTTCGGGATCTTTGACTAGATGAGCTGCTGCTATGGACTTCTTTGATTTCTTACTCATTTTCTCTAGTTCTTTGGATTCGGAAGAATTATGTGCAAACAGTTTCAAATAGTGATACAGAGAAATTGTTTCTGCAAGCCAGTATGATAATGAATAGAATTATGTCGATTGGCATAAAATACAATATAGTTAAGGATTACCACGAATGAAATCCTTTTTGAAATTCATCCTTAACTACAATATTGAATAACCATTTAAACTGTTAATCGTGGTGAATATCATCATAAATTCCCATGACGTCGCCCATATGCCGAATGATATTTTCGAGTGTGCCTTAGATTTTATTGATCGGCGGTCAGCGATAAATTGTTGTTCGGCGATCGATAGTGTCAAAGGGAAGGCTTTCAAGAGTTGCTTTAAATATCTTCGATCACCGAAAGGTGATACAATATAATGCATGCAAACTTTTTTAAACTATTTTTGCTTTTCCAGATGTGCGCCCAATTAATAGATCGCAGTCGGTATTTGACATGGTATTTCTTATCTTTTTCATGTGACTCCACCAAGTGTCGATCGCCAATTACGATTTAACTTTATCACATCGGAGGAATTGATTAGGCTTTGCTTATATGTCCCTTTATTATTGACATGGTCGAGTCGCCGATTGCTGATTTGCTTTATCGCATCGAAGGAATTGAGATGCTTCATTTTATTGTGCGTTGGCATGTGTTTTCCCTGATTTGCCGATAGCAATTACCATTTCGGATCGGAGGATCGGGTGATGTTGTTTTTGTGTGTTTCTTTTAATATTGCGATATGCGATCTCCAATTGCTTTATCGCAATATAGAATGATTTTTTTAATATTATAAAGGAACACTTTATTTCTTATATAAAAGGTTGTATAAAATGATTTATTCACATCAGGGATTTTAACAAGGATTTTTTTTTATGATGAGGTACATACCATTTATACACACATTAACTAATTATATTTTTTGAGGGACCCATTTCATATTAAGATTTTGTATAAAAATTTGTATGAAATGGGGGGTTGTTGTACAGCACAACAATTGGCGATTCACTGGGAGAAACAGTTATTTCTAAGAAAATAATATAATACTTTAACTTCTTAATCTGAAAACCTTAATAGATAGAGAAAATCTAATATAACTAGGTAATTATCAATTCTGAATGTAATGAAAACTATTTTTGCTATTTCTTTCATCTCAAAATTAAATACATCCTAAGTTTTAAGTAAACCTTACTTGGTTGATAATGATAAAACAAAAGACTTCTCTCACCTAGCTTGTATAATGACTCCTTTGTCACAGGCAGAGCCATTGCTGCCAGCAAACGTCCATAGTCTTAGCAGGGTTACCTTTTAACCATTTAATTATTTCATTGTTTAATCCATTTCAGAGTATAATTTAAAAGAATAAATCCAAAAGACATGTTTCCATATTTTTGTATTTCATTTTCTTTTTCCTTTATTTTATAAGATAAAAAGCCATTTCCCTGGTTTGGTGGCCAGCTATTGACAATGACATTCATTGGTTGTAATTTAACTGAACAAGTTGGCTCGTGATGAGACCCCTTGTCTTACCCTATTTTGGTATGTAGTATTGGTAATTTCAGTTAAACTAGTCCCCTACGAACATGGTAAGAAGGCTTATGATACGAGCTCTTATATTTTATATCAAATATATTTTAGAATTACACTCTAAAAAGTCATAAACTTTGATGGATGGGGTGAATACGTTTCTCCTTAAGAGAACATGGATGACAATTTTGAGAGTTGAAGATGCTATGCTAGAATCAATCTTTTCTTTGTATTGATAACCGTTTTTATTCTTCTAAAACTTTTAGAATGATTTATAGCAATTTTAAGTTTTAAGAAGATTTTACAAAAATGAAAAGGGTTTTCATAATTCAATCATACCTAACTCCCTAGAATTTTGTTTTTCCTTCAAGGCGCTTCATCTATCAAAAGTAAATATTAAGACTATTTTCTTTACAAAGTGAGAAGGAGTTACCTACTCAATTGAAGATTTTTTTCAAAATAAGGCCATTGACAGGAAGAGAATCTCTCTTTCTTGATAGATATTGTAATATGAATGTAGATTTCCCTATCTTCTCACTAACTTGGAATGGTCCAAGCCACATTTTCTGAAACTTAGTGTGCTTTCCTTTATTCTCATGGGCCTTGTCCCATTTCAAAACTAGATCACCAACTTGTAAATGCTTTGAGCTTGTTGAAGTCATATCAAAATAAGATTTGATAATTTGTTGATGCTTTGCATGTGTAATTCAGGCTTTCTCCCTTTATTCCTCTAGTTTCATGATCTGATCATGTCTTAATTGAATAGAATATGAGGGACTTTCTTCAATAAACTGCACTAAGGTTAGTGATGGAAGTATTAAATTTGATGGTATGACAACCTCCTTTCCATACACTAGATGAAATGGAGAAGTGCTTATTGAAGTTTTTTTTGTTATACGGTCTCTCCATAATGCAAATATCAAAGATTTATGCCAGTTTTTATGATTCTGTTCAATAGTTCTCTTAATGATTTTGATAAGATTTTTATTGGTAGGTTCTGCTAAATCATTACGCTGAGGGTAGTAGTTTGCTGAATATTTCAATTTGAATCCTCTCTTGATAGAAAATTCAATTATAGAATTAGCGGAGAAGTAAGATGCATTATAAAAAAAATAGCATTTGGGACACCAAACCTAGTAATGATGAACCGATCTATGAATTCAATGATTGCATCAAAGTTTGCTATCTTCAAAGGAATTGCTTCCACCTACTTAGTAAAGTAATCAATAGTTGTAAGGATATACCTATGTTTCTTGGATGAATGTAGAATAATTTCTCCAATGATGTCCAATCCCCATTGTTCAAAGGGTTGTTCAATGTTGACTGGCTGCAAAAGAAAAGCTAACTTCTTTTGTCTTCCACTGGTAATTTGACATGTCTGGCATCTCCTTACATATTCATGAGTATCTCTGAATAATGTGGGCCAATAATACCCGACATGAATGACTTTGTGGGTTGTTGTATCAGCTCCAAAATGTCCTCCTGCCGAACCAGCATGTAGTTTTTGCAAGGCCTTTTGCGCTTCAGGATTTTCTAAGCATCTTAACAAAATTGAATCAAAATTTTGTTTAAACAAAACATCATCAACAATCATGAAATTCTTTTCCTTTAGTCTTATGGCATGTTTATTTTTATAGGAAATATTACAAGGAGCGTACCCATTTTTTAAATAGAATATCAAATCTGTGTAATGGGATTCAGGATTGTTTGTACTTATCTCATTGATTTCTTTAATACCATTTTTACCTTCATGTTCCTGAATATTAGAAGCTCCCGCTAACAACCTGTAAAAATCTTGGACTTTGACAACCTTTGTTGGTTTTATGTCCAAATCATATTCTTGTAATGTTGTGACCTAGTTTTCCCTTTTTTCTCCCAATTCCCTTTGAATTAGTAGTTGTCTTACTGCTAAAAAAGGGACTATAACTTTTGTATGAGCCTTTAAGAGAAAGGGCATGAAGTGTTTAATGGCTTTATATACAACAAAGGCTTGTTTTTCAACTTCGGAGTAATTGCGTTCAGCACCTTGAAGGTTTGAACTATAAAATGAATTTGGTTCTTCCAATTTTTTATTATTAATTTGTGTTAGCACTGCTGCGTAAGATGAATCAAATGCGAGAGTATATAAAATGAAATGATTTGAAAAATCAAGAGTGTTTAATGCAGGAGAATTTATGATTTCTTGCTTGATCAAATCAAAAGATTCATTTTTATATGTCCCCATTTAAACACTGAATTTTTCTTAATCATGGTTTGTAATGGTAAAACAATCTGCGAAAAAACTGGGACAAATCTTTTTACAAAATTAATCTGGCCTAAAAATGATTGCATTGTTTTTTTATTATGTGGTAATGGAATATTAGAAATCTCTTTGATTCTTTATGGATCAATATAAATACCATCCTTTGAAACAATGAAACCCAAGAGCTTACCTTGGTCAAGAGGAAAAAAGGACTTCTTAAGATTGAGTGAAATGTCATAGCTTTTGCAGTTCTCAAAGATTTGTTTCAAATCACGTAAGTGATTTGATCTTTTCTTAGAGAAGATAGTAATGTCATCCAAATAGAAAACTATTGATTTGTTGATTAAGCCTTTGAATTTGATGTCCATTGATCTTTGAAATGTAGCTCCAACATTGATTAATCCAAAAGGAATTTTTTGATAGGCATAAGTTCCCCATTTGGTTCTGAAGGTAGTCTTAAGTCTGTCATTAGGGTGGACAAAAATTTGGTTATACCCTGAAAAACCATCTAGGAATGACATTAATTCAGAACCAGCCATTGAATGGAGATTTTGATCCATGGTAGGTAAAGGGAAGTTATACTTTTGACTTTCTTTATTAAGATTTCTGAAATCAATAAAAATTCTAATGTCACCATTTTTCTTCCTTACTGTCACCATGTTGGACACCCAATTTGAATGTATAATAGGAAAAATTATCTTAACTTTCAAGAGTTTGTTTAATTCAGCTTTTATTTCACTCTCTATGTTAGGATGAATCTTCCTTAATTTCTGTTGTACTGGTTTTTCTTCCAATAACATTGGAATTGTATGTTGTATGATGGATGTATCATATGTTTTCAGATCATCATATTTCCAAGCGAAGACATTTCTATATTTGTGCAATAATCTAATAAATGAAATTCTTTCTTCTGGTGCAAGTCCTAATCCCAAATTGATGTTTTGTGGATTCTCCTCAGTACAAAGGTTTATTAATTCAAATCTTAAAGTAGAACTTTGAAGCTTTGAATTAGTAACCTATTTAAACCTATCTTTGATGTCATAAAGATCTTCAAGTTTGACCACTGGTTTGGATATTGAGTTTTCTTCAAGTTTTTCCTTCATTTGAAGATCATGCTCACTTTCATCAATAATTTAATCATCATAGGACTTATCATAAGTTAAGAAATTTAAAATGTCATCATCATGATTGAACACTCGCCAATTAGTGACATTGTCAGGAATCTATGGCCTAAAAATTAATTCTACTGAAAACCTATCGGGGTTGTAATCTTCAGATGGCAGGAGCTTAGAAGCAACATTAGCTAGTAAATTCGCTACTGCAGTCCGAGATCTCAGGATGGGAGAAATATTAAATGCTAGAAAATGGGATACAAGGTCTTGCACCAAGGATTGATAATGGTTAAGGTGACTAGAAAGGCAATGTATAATATTTCTGACTTGTCTTATGACAATTTCAGAGCCACCAAACACTTTCAAATATTGAACTTTAAGACCAATAGATTTATAAAGTCCTTGAATCAAGGCTTCATATTCAGCAGTATTGTTTGGGCACTCAAATTCCTATCTGCCTAATAACATGGTCTTTTCTCCCTCAAGACTAACTAAAATACATCCTGCCCCTGCACCTTCATTAGATTTAGACCCATCAAAGTATAATGACCAAAACAAAGGTTTATCTACAGTTTTATTTATAGTTTCTTCAGTAATTTTAACACACCTTGATGTATCTATTTGTGAAAAAATTTCAATTTGAGATGTGAAACTATTAACTGAGAAAGGTGGTGATTGAGTAGTAAAATTTCTAAAGAATGATTCGGATGAATAGTTACCCAGAAGGCTATTGTTGAATGCTATTGGTTGGTTTTCTAGCTCAAACTCAGTAACAATATGAATAATATGTTTCTCCCGATAAATCTTGATCTGATTTGGCTTTCCTCTATAGGGCAGCCACATATGCAACCAATCGGTGGAAATGCAACCATGAAGTTTCTCAAACAAGTCTCTACTTAAAATCAAACCATAAAAGTCAGGAATATCAATGATTAAGATATCAATTCTCTTAATAAGTCCTGGGTCAGCTGTTAACCTAATGGTAACATAATTGATTTCTCCTAATAGTTGGACCTTAGTTCTATCCAACTAGACAATATGTAATGTAGAGTTTTGGGGTTCAATATTCAGCTTAGAACAAACTAAGGCTGGTATTATATTCGAAGAAGCCCCTGAGTCTATCAAGCAATTGTGCATATTTCTATTATAAATCTCATAGGTCAAGAGAAAAGGAGTATGAGAATTTGATCTATCTTAGATTAAGACAACATCAGTAGCTTCTACCCTACTAGGAGGTGGTTTACCTATTTCATTAGCTGCTTTGGATAGTACAACATTTGGAAGAGGAGAAGAAGGTACTGCATCTAACTCCTTGAGTAGCAATTTTTGTTGATGTTTGAGTTTACTAAGCTCAAACATTATGATATTTGTCTTTGTTTTCTTCATGTCTTCAATAATGTTGTAATCCATAGAATCTGTAACTACTACTGTTTTAGATGTTGAAGGTGGATTTGAAGCTGATGGCTGATTTTGAGAAGGTATCGCTGTAGACTTCTTCGTGGGAACTTTTTCTTTAGTAGTGGTGCCTACATTCCTTTTCTTTTGAGCTACTTAGATAGGTTCAGGGGTACCTTTACTCTTGGTAGCTACAGGGAAAGCTTCTTGTTCATTTTTTGTATCAGAATTAGGCAGGATAAAGTCCCACATCCCATGACATTCTACAGTTACCTCTTCTTCAGTTTCTTCAGATGATAAGACTGTCTCTTCTTCTTCTTCTTTGGGGTCTGAGTCTGCATTGGATATAGAATTTGGAGGCTTTGATTCAGATTTCTTAAAGTTTCTAAATGGTATTTGTGTTGAAGTCTCAGCTACTTGCTTCTTGATTTCTATCATTTGATTTGACATAGTTTTGAGAACGTTTTGGAGACCTTCCATATCGTAGGGATCTTTAGGCACTTTCTTTTTTGAATCATCTTTGAAGGAGACCTTTTTTTATTTTCTTTCCTCAAGAGCTGCTTTCTTTTCTTAGGAAATGACGCATTTCTCTATAGCAAGGGCCTCTTTCATATTTTCTGCTAGGGTTGGTTTTGCAGCTCTATCTACAAAGATAGCTATATTTGAGGGTAAAGTTGTTATATACCATTCGCTTCTAACTTGCTCACTAGGTTTAGAGGCAGTCAGAATCTTATTTAAGAGTTTATTGAACCGTGAATTGAAATCTTTATAGGTTCTTTAGACTCTATCCTAAGATTTGAAAGATCATTAATTAATGTTGCTAGAGATCTGTCATCACCATATTTAGTCAAGAATTGTTCTTGAAAAATATTCCAACTGGTAATTGATCCTGATGGAAATGAAAAGTACCAAGACCCAGCCGATCCTTGTAAGATATAAGGGAAAAGCCTAAAAACCACATCTTCCTTTGTAACTCCTTTTAAATTGATTGACAACATAAAGTTTTTAATGTGTTCATCTGCCTGTATGCTTGCATCTAGATTAAATTTAGGCAATCATTTTCAGGATGAGATAGCAATGGGTGTAATGGTGCACGCGTCATGACCGCACCAGGATTATTCCATGGATTTTGTGCCATTTTTGAAATACTACTAGATGATAGCACCGATGAAGTTCCAAATGATTGGGAAGGAGTAGATATTGTAGTTTGAGTAGGTTGAGAAACAGATGTTGAAGTTTCAGTTCCCTGTTGAACAACAATCTGGAGTGGAGGAGTGGATGATTGACTACGCATTGGAGAAGATGAAATGGATGATGATGATGATAAAGTTTCACTATCAAATCCTTCAGTTGTTTTCCTTGCCTGTTTCCTTTTATGCAAAGGAAACTCAGTAGGTTCAATACCAAGCTTTTCACTCTAAAGTCTGGTGAGAGGGTGACAAGGAATGAATTGCGAAGTTACACTGGCTTGAGATACCTCAGATTTATGTGGAGATATTGAGAATCGAATTTTATGGATGAGAGACTGTACTTCAGGAGATTCTGGGTTTAATTTCTCTAAAATATTTTGGGGTTGAGCAGTGGTCGTTGTCACTTCTACTTCTCGCTTGGAAACTAGAGTTCTTGCCTACAAGGGAGAAGTCAGAGGTGAGGTGGAGGGAGATTTACTCTCAGAATGGATTTTAGATTTGGTTTTTCTTACCATTCACAGTTCATGCCCTCCTTCTAGCACCAAAAATGTTTATTCCTCGAAAATCGTTGCATCAACATCAGGGAAAACCACCCGGTCCGGACCTTAAAAGAAGCTCCTTTTCCGTTTGGTGTGGTGGCTACAACTGGATATAATGGGAAGTTTCCCAATGATTTATGAATGGGATGGATAAGTGTCTAATTTACTTATATCTAATGGAAAATGATAAAATATTTATTCTAAAATGCAATAATTTTATTAAACTAATCTATTCCGGGAAATCTTTGTTTTAGTGCAACTCTTAATGGTTCTTATTGAAAAGTAAGCATGTAGATGACTTTACTTTTAAACAAAAATATTCATTCATATGATAATTACTTTGTTCAAATAGTTGAACAAAGTAATAATTAAAACATTATTTCACTTATCTTTATATATCATTGACGCATATATAGATTAAAAATACCAATTCTTGAACATTCAATAGTGATAAATAGAAGAGGTTGATGTAAGAGCTTATACATACATCAATAATAGCAAAAATGAATGAATTCTAGTCCACATAAAAGAATGAAGCAAAACATAGCTAATAGTATCATATGAGTTTGAATCCTTTCGACATGAATTTGCATTTGGATCCCGCTCTCTAACTTAGAAATACTCTTATAGGAAGCAGTAGTGCATATTAGACAAAAGTACTCTTCATTAAAAGCTCAAAATTCAAGTCAAGTTTCATAAAAATATATATTGGAAGCACAATAGTGCAACTTCCAATCCAAGTCTTCATACAAAAATTTAGGACCCCTTCTAAAAACATGAAAGGGTCTATAAATACTATCTAAACTAACTAACTATGAAATAAAAATGTTGTGAGCTTGTGTAACTGAATCAAAAATACATGAAAATCTCCCCGAAATGGATATGCTTGTAGTTGGTAAGGATGGTTCATTGTTTTGGCTGACTATCTTTTGGCTTGAGCTGGCATATGGCAAGCATCGCCTGCAGCTTTGGAGAATGACTCATACGCGAATGTAGTTGGGCAGTATAGGTGGCATCCGTAATTTCAGGAATCATGTAACCGATTTCATCAGTCAAGCATTTGATTGTTGTCCTTTGACTGTATGGTTTCACAACGAAGAACCAAAAGGTTTCCCATGTTAGTGTTTGGATGCCTTGATTAATCTCTACCTCTTTTCCAGCTCCTGTTTCCATGTCTGCTCCAAGGCTTTGACTGATGGTAATTTCCCTGGGGTACATTCTAAAATTAAATTTGACAAATAAAGAGTATTATTAATCAATTCCATTAAATTACCAGTTGTCGGTCTACATCTCGATGTTGCCCTTTCTTCCTTCATCAGTTGATTTTTCCACTCGAGGAACATGATTTCCTTGTGTGATTCCAGAATTTGAGGTAGATTTGCGGCTTGTCCTTCCTTGGTTTCTTGCGAGGAAAGAAACTCTGTTAGTGTTTCATCTACCTGCTCCAACTTTTGTCTGTCGTCAACCGACTTATCAATCATAGACGGGGAAATCTCACGGGAGGGAGGAACAAGAGAAATATCAATACATAGCAAGTTCAATTGAGTAGATAATGCTTTAGTTATTTGGAGAGCCTCTTATTTAAATTCCTCTACCTTAGGAAATTCCTTGAACCTTTCTATTTGTAATGATAGTTGAGTAATATGTTCATCTTTCTATTTTCTCAACTGTTCATTCATTGTCTTTAGCTTGTTCAATGCTTGAGAAAAATCTTTTTGCTTTTGAACTACATGTTGGTCTATCCTTTGTTTCTCTTTAAAAAATTTCTCATTTTATTTCTCATTTGATTGCTTCTGTGCTACTAACTGCTGCTCTAACTGCTCTATTCTCTATTGTCTTTCCTGTACCTGTATCTCTAGTGAGATGATCGCTTGATCCTTTTCTTTAATAAAAATGCTAACTTTCGATGCCTTGTCCATAGTAGTTGTTGTATATGCCCCGGCATACTGAGAGAGTTTAGTAAGATATTCGGAAGGGTTGACTTCCTCTCTCCATACCACATTACTTATCTCCATCTATGTAGGTAAAAGAGAAGATTGATCAAGTTTTCTCTTTTTCCTTTGTCTTTTTATTACAGCCCTATGCTTAGGGCTGTAGAAGACATCTAAGGGTGGTATTTCTTCTACATGCAGAACAATCTCATCGGAAGGGTTCTATGGTATCATTTCAACATCTATCTGGGTCATGGATGGGCCACTAGTTCCTCCAGTTGGAACTATATTAGTTGTTGTCTTTTGTCTAGTTGTTACTTCGGGTGTACTAAATCCCTACAGGCTCTCAGTATTGCTGATAATTGAGTCAAAGTGTTGCCATTCTTTGAGTAGTTTGGGATCAATGTGAATGTCTGAATCAATAAGTTCACTTCCCTTTTCTTATTCTTGCTCCTGCTTTGGTGTTTTTTCTTTCTCAGGAACTTTTTCTACTACAAGAGCTTTGTCAATAGTTTGTTGTTGAGTTTCGCTTGACTGGACTATCGGGGTTGTGCTAATAGGTCTAAAGGAAGAGTTTGCAACCTCTGGTCTCTAAGCATATTAAACGTTTCCAATCCTTCATCTTGATACCTCATCCTAGCCAATGATTTAACTTGAAATAATGATTCAGCTGAGGAAAATAGAACATCGAATTCATCAGCTTTATGATCAAACTTAGCCAGTTTGGCTTGAGACATGACATTATAAGCAACCTGTCTTGGATCATATGGCCTCTTAGGAATTGTGGCTAGATTCAACATTAGCATCTTTTATATCTCCTTCTCTACATGCTTATAGTCATGCAGAGTGAAAATGCCACACCATAAAGGGGAGTTTCGCCAAATGTGCTTCTTTGAATCCTTAAGGGTTTTGGATGCCCATTCTACTATTATTTGGTAAGAAAAATCACGAGCTAACAACTTCTCAGGAACATACAAGGGAAGAACATGGGTTTTAGTAAGGCTACCAAAAAGCCTTATGTAAGTAAATTTCTCTTCCCTGAACCAACTGCCTACTACTGTTAAATCAACTTTTGCTTCTGGGGATATCCTTAGAGCAAGTTTATTAAAAATAGAATAATATACAGGGAGAATAAAACCATTGCAAATTTTATACAAATGATTTTTGTAATTTGCCTTCCATAACTATTGGTGGTAAATATGGATTGGATTCGGGTCTTGAGGATTCCATTTCCACCCAAGTATTGGATATTCAGAATTAAAGAAAATGGTATCCATTATATAAGCACTATAATAGAATGGGGGAATAATCCAGGAAGTTTTATGCGCATTTTTCCTGTACTATAAAATTATTGTGGCTAGTTTATCGGACAAGATATTAGCCCAATCCATCACATAACCATTGATTGCAACTTCGATTAGGGGAACCATTTCTATGGTGAATTTGGCCGAATCATGTATTCCCCATATCCTACACATCATAGCCCCGACATAACAATAAGGGGAAGCCAAAGAGTCAATAGAGTACTTACCCGATGACACGTGCTTGTGCTTTTTGGGGAAATGTCTCCATTGCTTTATCACGGCTAACTCTGAATCGTTCTCCTTTGCAAACGCCTCCAAGAACACCTCGTTGTATCACTTCTCATGCCGAGGTACGTGGTACATTTTCATGAGATCCTCAAGCTGAAATGAACCAAATATCCTCCCATCAGCTTTGCAAAAGGTTCTATTCGAGACTAGAATTTTTTCCACCACCCATCTTACTACGTCAGTATATGGCATGATTTTAGCTCGCGCTATTATTCTGTGTAGATAGGAACAAGCCAATTCTTTAAGAGTTCCTTCCGATTTGTTAGTAGAATCGTTTGTGGCTTCCTTTGATAATTTCTCAGGATCCTCGGCTTCTATTAGATTGTAAATGCTCTCCCAGCTCGTGTTTCCTAGACCAAGGCACGTTATATATGAGATTAGTCCTTTCTTTCTTGGTCCGAGATCTTTGACTAGATGAGTTGTTGTTGTAGGAGTTGCTGGTGCAGACTTCTTTGATTTCTTACCCATTTTCTTTGGTTCTCTAGTTTTGGAAGAATTCTGTGAAAACAGTTGCAAACAATGATACAAAGGAAATGCTGCTGCAAGCCAATATGATAATGAATAGAATTACGTCGATTGGCATAAAATGAAATATAGTTAAGGATTACAATGAATGACACCCTTTGAAAAATGCATCCTTAACTGCAATATTGAATAGCCATTTAAACTGTCAATTGTGGTGAATATCATCATAAATGCCCATCACGTCGCCCATATGCCAAATGATTGTTTCAAGCGTGCCTTAAAATTTATTGATTAGGGGTCAATGATAAATCATTGATTAGCGATCAGGAGTGTCAAAGGGAAGGCTTTTAAGAGTTGCTTTAAATATCTCTAATCATCGAAAGGTGATACAATATAATGCATGCAGACATTCTTAATATATTTTTTCTTTTCGAGATGTGTGCCCAATTAATAGATCAGAGTCGGGATTTGACATGGTTTCTCTTATATTTTTCGTGTGACTCTGTCAAGTGCTAATCGTCGATTACAATTTAACTTTATTGCATCGGAGAAATTGACTAGGCTTTGCTCATATGTCCCTTTATTAATGACATGGCCGAGTCGCCGATTGCCGATTTTATTTATCGCGTCGGAGGAATTGATGGCCTTTGCTTTATTGTGCGTTGGCATTTTTTCCCCAATTTGCCGATATCATTACCTTTTTGGATCGGAGGATTGGGTGATGTTGTTTTTGTGTGTTTCTTTTAATATTGCGATATGCAATCTCCAATCGCTTTATCGCAATATAGAATGATTTTTTTAGTATTATAAAGGAACACTTTATTTCTTATTTAAAAGGTTGTATAAAATGATTTATTCACATTGGGGCTTTTAACAAGGATTTTTTTTTTATGATTAGGTACATACCATTTTATTCACACATCTAACTAAGTTTATTTTTTGAGGGACCCATTTCATATTAACATTTTGTATAAAAAATTGTATGAAATGGGGGGTTGTTGTACAACACAACACCTCATAAAGCTTGTAAAAAATAAAGAGGCATTTGCATGTAATGGTGTGTAAAAGTGACAAAAAAAACTTTGTTTTGCATTTGTAAAAGGCAGTAGTCACTCTTGGACATGAAACCCCATCACTTTTCATGTTTGGGTCGGGAAATCCATTTGTTACTCAGTTGACCATACCTCATTTGAAAGTATTCAATTGGTTTGGGTTTTATTTTTGATTCAAATTCTTCCAAGTAATTATGTTGTGTCTCTGATATGTTCAAGAGAAGTTCAACCTCAGTCAAAATTACTTTGTCATTCTTAGCATTCAGTTGCATAGACCATCCCTAAGACAGTCCTCGATTACTATAAATTGTTGTTCTTGAAAACTTGACATGAATTTCATGTTGTAGGCCCTCCTGTGATGAGTCGCTTCCGATCGAATTCAACTCATAATCTATGAATTTGATCTAGAAATCTTCAGTTCCTTAAGACTTGCATGCCTTAATGGCAGGTTTCTTGCCTTCGACTACAGGTTCTCATCATTGGAATTCGATCAATTTATTATATGAGTGTTTGACATCAAATCATCTATTCACACTTAATAGATTGTACTGGAAGTACCTTGAGAGCCATTGTCATTATTTGTGGTTTCTCTCGCACTTCTTAATGGTTCACATTGTTGACTAGTAATCAAGTGGTTTCTACCATGTTCGAGTTCGAGACATACACTTGCATGGCTAGATTCATACTACGAATCAAGAGATGGAGATCAAGACCCTAGATCTTGTTTCATCCATCCATGGTACGTGGATTTATTAAATATTCATGATTGTAAAAATAGATCCATTGACATGGATCTTTAGACGTATTTCCATACTGTGATATTTAGACATTTATGTTCTGAGTATGGGAATTCCTACCTCAGTGATGATATTATATATGGCATTGTAACATTTTTTTGGTTATTTCATGTCTCCTACTATAGTCTCCAACCCAAACCTTCTTATGATAAAGCACTTCAGTCATCAAAATATTTCTTCTGACTTTTCACTTTAGGGGGGAATCTGTCACACATCATTTTGTTGCATTATGAAAATGACCATTGGTTTGGATCTCTCACTATCCGAAAATGTGTCCCACATGATTCCCTTGCAATGTTTGAAACTAAATTATCCAAAAGAAAGCGGAATTTCTAGATCCTATGGTACAAAACCTTGATTTTGGCTATATTCGTAGTTTCCTACCTGATTCATGCGCATACATAGGGAAGACCATTATTATCTACACATAAGTATGTACTGTCTTCCACTATGACATGCGAACATGACTTGAAGTACGTAAAAATAAAAAGTAAAGTCTAGAAGCATTGTTGGTAGCATTTGTCCCAACCAACTTTGAATGAGTGCCTATTCAGTTTTGATCCCTCCCATCATGGAGCAACTCCCCTTCCTTTGTGGTACCTCTATCCCACTAATAGTGGATCTCATCCCTTGTAGAATGGATCCATAACTTCCCATTCTTGGCCTATAAATCCACTACAAGTATGAGAACTGGAAGAGGATTGTTCGAAGTAGGTTTATGTTCTTGAGATTAGGTTGGAAGGCTTTTCTTCCAAGGGAGAGGGTTGGAGATTGCAGAAAGGGATTGCTACATCAAGGCTACATGGTTGTAAGGATTTTCTATAGTTTTATGAATATAAGAAATTGTTCTTTCTTAGTTACATCTCCATTGATTTAATTTGTAGGACTCCTTGATCACCAACATAAGTTTTGGTTGCATAATTGATAAGTTCACATGTATAATTGGTTAATTAATTCATTTATCTCTTTGATTATATGTTGTATGCTTTAATATCTTGTTTGTCTTTGTATTTTCAAATCTCCTTCAGGACATTGCAGAGAAGCTGTTGAGAGTTAAAATAGGGCATATAGAGCATCAAAGAATGAGTGATCAAAAATTTCGAGGGACTTCATCAATTAGTTCACTAAACTAGTAAGAGGCCTCTTTCATTCTATTTGCTTTTGAACGATTAAAACTTAGAGAAAGGTAGCAGTTACTCTGTGTTTCTTACTAGGGTTCTTTGAAGTCCATGGAGACCTCTCTTGTCTGCAAGAGGGACTTTTCCACCTAACATATATCCACATGGGATCTGATCCAAAGACAAGGAGTTTAGAGTCTGTCCTACTACATAATGTGTGGACAAGAAGAAGAAACCATGTAACATCTTCTCAATCACGGTCAATTCTCTAGCAAAATATGAAGGAGAGTCCAAAAGTTATTTTAATACTTGGATTGATCTCACAATAGTATGATTGAAACATTGGAATTATGGAGAAAATCTATATTTCCTAGCTCGATATTCAATATAGCACAGATCCTATTTTTCATATTTGTCATGTGGGATATTTGGAAAGAAACGAACAAGAGAATATTTAGAAACAAGTAGAAATCAGTATATCGAACATAGTATACGGTTAAGCCAAATATCAGAGAAACCATCCTGGAGGAACCTCGAAACCCTGATGATTGGAAAAACTAGCCTCCGGAAGCAAATTTTATGAATGAGATCGACTTATCTCCCAGTATGTTATACCCTATTTCATAGAAACCCCCTCCTCCATTTCCTTCTACTCCTATATATTTGCCTCCTTCTGTGGGCTTTGTAAAGCTAAATTTTGATGGAGCTTCCAAAGGAAATCTTGGCTTAGCAGGACTTTGAGGAATTATAATGGATTGAAGACAACACGTTCTTAAGATCTTTGCAACAAACTGCAGTCTATCCAATAATAATGAATCTAAATTATTTCTCTATGAAAGGGGTATTAAATTAGCTCTCTTAGCAGGATATATGAAGATCCATATAAACGAGGGTCGTTACATAGCCATAAGAACAACCTATAAGCTTATTTAAGGAGTTCCTATAGAAAAAATATCCAAGAGTTGGAGGTTTATTAATATGACATATAGAATATAATATTGTTGAAGGCTCAGAATGTCCTTGCCTCAACATCGGGGAAACCACCAGGCCGAGAACTTGAATATTATTCCTTTTCTATTTAGGATAGCGGTTCTGACTAGGGATATAGGGACCACTTTCCTGTTCAAATATATCACGGAGTTTTGGGTGTGATATAGATGGGGTGAAAACTATTTGATAGAGTAAATATGAATGCAAATAAATAAATATATATCTATCTATCTTATTCCCGAGATATAACTTACTTTGCATATGCAATTTCATAAAGATGTATTTATAAATGAAAGATAATATAGATCTTCAAACATTTAAAAGAGTTAAAAAGAATAAAAGATAATTAAATTGATTAAATAGTCATTCATTTAATTATTAAGCACATATCTCATAAAAAAATATACCATTTCATACATACAAATAAAGATAACAATTAATAAACTTTTCAATAGTGAAACAATGCTTAATTGAGTTGTGATATTGTATATAATAAGACAGTGATAAAACTTATCTGACTTTTAAACATAAAACATAGCATTAATAAAATATAATAGTACCACATATATCAATGCCCTGCTTATGGAAGAAGATAGTCTCTGGTCTAGCCTTTCTATAAAATTATCAAAGAAATATAGAAGTGCAAGTTCCTTGAGTCTTCTTACAAAACTTATGAGCCCTTTCTCCAAAAACATCAGAGGGTATTTAAAAATAAAAGTCATACTATCAAAATAGAAATTCATATTTTGCTAAGGAGGTTGAAACAAACACTCCTTGAAATAGGGAACAAAAAGATAAAAATAGCTTATGTTTTAACAAGAAATTAAAGATGGGAAGTTGACTGCTCTCCTGTTTTCTCTTGCAATCTGTAAATAGCTTCTATCGGCTTCAATTCTAAGGGATGGGCTGGCTTGATACACATATGTCCTCCGAAAAAGGCATCTAAAAGAGGTGGGAGCATGTATTTAGTTGTATTAATAAGGCTGTGAAGAACTAACCATTGTCCATAGGGCTTTACCAAAAACTGTTGATGATATTCAAGATTTAACTTAGATAATTTCTTAATGCTATATTCTTTTTCCTTTGATTTGTTATGCGAAACTCTATGAGTGTTTGAGTATCTGGAAATCATTCTCTTGGGCACTCAGTAATAAGATTAGCATATGTTATACTTTCTCTAATAGTTTTTGTAATTTGGCCTGCTAGGTCTCTTTCTCTGTAAATTGCTTCTTCAACCTACTTTATTCTAATATCCCAATCTCTAAAAAGAATATCTTTGTATGATTCTTGTATTTTGGAAGATTTTCTTTTATTCCATCTGAATTATCCTACCAAGTGATGAAATCAGGAATCCTGTTGTGATATCTTCATAGTATGTTCTTAATTCAGACATTTGATCAGTCAATGAGTCACTGTTTTTGCAGAGGTCATTCAGGATCTTTAACTTCTTATAGAATTTTACTTGTTTTTGTGTGAGGAGAGCATTGATCTCTCTAGCTTCTTTTCTATATCCTTCAGTATCAGTGTCCTTATCTATCTGAGTTATTCTAAGTTGAAGCTGGTCAATCTGCACATTTCAACTCTGAATATTAGCTTCATTTTGTACTTTCAATTGATCAAACTTAGTTTGTAATTTTGACAACTTGAGTTTCCATTCCTTATCCATATTATGTATTGAATTAAGTCATGTTTGTTCTAGATGCAATATTTTTTCATCTTTTTCTTTAACTAGTTGTTGAACTTCAGTAGCTTTGAAAATGGTGGTTGTAGCATAGGATCCTGCATATTGCGAAAGCTTAGCTAACTCATCAAATGAATTAGCTTGATAATATTACCATACCAGATCTAATGGGACGCTTCTAGGAAGAAGTTCCTAACAATGTTCCATTCTTCTTTTCTTCTTATGTCGACTCACAACATCACGATGTTCAAGACTGTAAAAAATATCAAGAGACAAAATCTCTTCTACTTTGAGGATGATCTCAGATATGGGGACTATCGAGATAACTTCTTTTGATCTAGATTTAAACAGGAACGCAAAAAAATACAGAGATAACCATATACACAAAGATGCAGTGGAAATAATACTTCATTTCATTAATGGAAAATACTGAAATATGCTTACAACCGAAAATAGAAATAAATGAGCTAGGGCTATGGTAGCTTATCTCTGAGAAGAGATGTGGTGGCTACATGCCTCTGAACTGTTCTGAACTGTGTTACAATGAGGCTCGAAGGCCTATTTATTGTTGAGAAACAATGGAAAACCCTTCACATTCCAAAACCTAACGCTAGAAGATGAAACGCCAAATTGTGGGCCCCGTTTTGGGTAAATTGGTACATCAATTTCCCGGGGTCGTAACATTGGCATACGATCTTCATTTGACGTGTATGATAGCTTGTTAGAAAGATCTATCCGAGAAAAACCACTTTTGGAAGAGCAACATCAGTCCATGTACCTATGTTGCCCCCAGATTTCCCAAAAAATGTCGTTTAGGGCCTCAAAACGACTCCGGAAATTCGGGATCCGAAAAAACTACTAAAAACAGTAAATTGTGCTACAATTATGGAAACTGAAAAAATGAAAGAGATAGTTGCGGGGGTCCAAATGGGATAGGTGGGTGGTCACCAACATCCACCTGGATAATTCCTCCCCCCTTAGGAAGCAATGGTCTCCATTGCGTTGAGTTCCTCCATCTACTGAACTTGTCTTGCAATCTCTGATGTGTCGAGTAATGGTGGGAAGGATGGTCGACGACGGTCCACATTGAACACTTGGTGCAGGCGAAGGAATGGATAAATGATGTTCTCCAAAGCATTATTCCCCATAGCCTTGGTACTGCTATAAGGACCTTATCGGAGTGGTCTGAGCTTCTGATGGGTTCTGATAAGGCGGTCTTTCTGTCGATGCAACCAGACTTTGTTGCCCACCTGAAACTTGTGTGGCACCCCTATGGGTGAGGAGAAGTTGTTCCTCTATTTTTTCATGACTGTATCCCTTTTCTACTGCTGCTATGTGGAGGAACCCTTTGCGGGAGTCATAGATGTGGTGACAATATTCCCCTTACTTTGGGAGTGAACCAGATAGATGAATTTCCTGGTCTGGGAGATGAGCTTGCTGCCTTTCTTAGCAGTGATCAAAGATGTGGCAGTAGGTGAGGCTACCTCTGGTATCCTGTATAATGAATTATTCAAAGAAATAATGACAACACGATGCCTTGACTCATACAGAACATGTCGCCTGCACAAGTATGGCTGGCCTAATAGTACATCACAAACATCCAGAGGTGTAACATCACACAATACCTCGTCTATGAAGGGCTTGATGCTGTAGGGAAGGCGGCATTGCTGGCAAACTTTGAGATCTCATCCTTCATGAACCCACCTGATACTGTACCGTTGTGGGTGTGGTGTAGCCGGTAGGCCCAACCGCTTCACGACCTCTGCAGAAATAAGGTTCTTTTGGCTGCCATTGTCGACAATGAATTGCAGTGGCAAACCCTTCACCCACATCTGTGAGTGGAAAAGGCGTTTCCCCTCCTCTGGATATTTGGGCTCATTTTTCTAGATTTTGGTAGTGGCAACAGTGGCACTGTGATCCGCATCAATGATCTGCTTCCCTTTGCCATTCCCCTTGTCGGGTTCTGGCTCAGGGTCAGAACATGCATCTGAACTGTGTTACAATGAGGCTCGAAGGCCTATTTATTGTTGAGAAACAATGGAAAATCCTTCACATTCCAAAACCTAACCCTAGAAGATGAAATTCCAAATTGTGGGCTGTGTTTTGGGTAAATTGGTACATCAATTTCCCGGGGTCGTAACTTTGGCATACGATCTCTGTTTGACGCGTATGATAGCTCGTTAAAAAGATCTATCCGAGAACTACCACTTTGGGAAGGGAAACATCGCTCCATGGACCCATGTTGCCCCCAAATTTCCCAAAAAACGTCGTTTAGCGCCTCAAAACGGCTCCAGAAGTTCAGGACCCGAAAAAGCTGCTAAAAATAGTAAATTGTGCTACAATTACAGAAACTGAAAAACTAAAAGAAACAATTGTGGGGGTCCAAATGGGATAGGTGGGTGGTCACCAACATCCACCTGGATCATATTTATCCATTATTTGACTTGATGAATCATTTATAGGAGACTTTGTCTTACTAGCTACAGGAGTCTTATCTATTTCCATTGAAGCTTAATCATGCACTTCCTTCTCCTGTGTGCTATCTAGTTCTTTGTTGAGCTGATCCCAAACTTTATCAAGCTCACTAGTAGACATAATCTCTTCTATTTTTTTCTCTAAGAGTGCATTAGTGGGTGTCTTTTCTATTTCTTTTGTAGACAACAACAAAGATTTTCCTATAGGCAATTCTAGTTGTAAAGCAATTAGGCATTCAAAGCGTAGTTTCTGTATCCTTTTATTTGTGTACTCTTGGAATAAGACAAAATCCTTGGGGCCTAGTTGGTTTGTGATAAATGTTCCACCTATCTATATGACTCACATGTCTCAAACAAATAATCAAAATCATAAGGTTCATGAACAAATGGCTTTATTTTAACCTAAGTAGTGAAATCATGAATGACCTTTTTAGGGTCGTACTATCTAGGAGGAATAGTGGGGAGCTGCATGCCTTCGATTTCTTTGATTTCTACGGTAGCATGATTGTAATTCTCAAGAGCATAGACTCCACATTGAATAGGAAATTTTGGCCAGATAACCTTTTTAGAGTCTTTCAAGACTTTAGTTATACCATGACCTATGGTCTGATAGGCAACTTCCCATGCTAGAAGCTTATCAGGAACATAAATAGGAGGAACATGTGGGGCCGAAAGACTCCCAAATACTCTAAAATAAGTGAAATTTTCTTCAGTGAACCAACTACCAATAGTAGTGAAGTCTGTCGTGGCTTCTTGAGACAACATAGGGGCATTTTGATCAAAATGGCTTTATACAAAGGAAGCATTAACTTTTTGCAAATTCCATAAAAATGAGGTTAGTAGTTAGATTCCCATAGGATATCATGATATAAGTGAATTGGTGTAGGGTCTTCAAGTTTCCATTTCCATCCTATTGAAGGAAAATAAAAAGAGAATTAAATGGAATCCATAATATAGGCACTCATCTAAAAAGATGTCATGATTCTTTCTGAAACACTGTGTTTTTGCATATATTCTAAGATTTTGGACACGATATTGTTGAACAAGATAGTAGCCCAATCCATTATTTCAGAATTAGAAGAAGCTTGAATCACAGGAACCCATTCAACTGTAAATTTTTGTGTGTTCGGAGAGCTGAACAATCTACATATCATAGTAGTAGCATAACAGAACAGACCGACAAGAGAGGTGAAAGGATACATACCCTTACTATCATGCTTGTGCTTCTTTGGGTATTGTCTCCATTGTCCAATGGACTCTGATTCTAATTTTTTCTTTTTACAAAGGAATTGGTGACATCAGAAAAGGTAGGCTCGGATGATGATGAGGCATCAGTTGTTGCTTGCTTAATCGATACTACTATGGGGTTTTCTTCTTCAAATAAATTGTACATTGACTCCCAAGAAGAAGTACTAGAATTTGACATGCATGTGGTGTGTGTGAATAATAGAGTCATCTATGTTGCTTCTGGTTTGAATTGAGTTACTTCTATTTGAACATACGACCCTTTTGTAGAATTTCCTGTAGATTCACAAGATCATACAATTTACTAAAGCATAGGACAAGAATCTACTTATACTATCAACCAGCAGAAGCCAATAGATCGATGAAGAAAATAATCAACAAGAGGAAGAAAACCAATGACACATAACACGATAAGTTTTCCTGGGGAACAACACAGCTCAAACCCCTACTATCTAAATTGCATTAATCAGAAATCCAAGATGATAATACAATGCTTGTTCTCACAAGAAAATTCCCAACACTCAGTATGATCAATCTCCATGCTCACAAGCAAGCTCAAGTCAATCTCTAGCCTCTTCTTTTGTTCTCCAAGCCCTTATTTCCTTGTTCCATTCCTATGGCTGAATAGCCCATATTAATGGGAATACAGTGCATCCAAAACTACGCAATCCAAACTAGGTTCAGTTCTTAATTGCATGCACCATTTGTACAACTCAGGAAACTATACAACTAATAGTACAGTATCCCTACACTCGAGTCTCAACTGGATCTTTCTCAGAATCGACATGAATGAGTTTCTTATGAGGGAATATTCAGTTAGATAGAGTAGAATTAGTGGATGCATTAGTGCACCAACTTACTGTTAATTCTCTATTAGTTCCACAAATAGTTTGGAACTAATTTAACTGAACATAACTCAGTCAACTGAGTTATATAATTACAACTCACAACTAAACTCATACTGGAGCCCTAAAATATAGGGAGAACATATACATGACTTCAGAAAGACTTCCAAATCGAAATTCCTAAGATAATTAACTTAATTAAACTTAATTAACTATTTACAAGTTTCTATAAGAATAGAATTAGATTTTAATTCTCAGTTTAATTCAAGGACAAATTAAACTAGAATTTTTGTATTCTATTTTTAACATTTCTTGTTGCTATTTTCAACACCTTTTCCTTGCTTTCCTTCTTTGGACATTTCAATGGAATGCGATTTATTATTATTAGCCTACAAAAATGAAATATAGAGGAACTTTTTACATCTCCAAGGATGAAAGGACAAGCAAGACAAATACATACGTTTCAAATAACAACTTGTGAATTAAATCAATTTCGTCAACCGAGGAACATTAAAACCGTTATATTTTAAATTTAATGAAAATATAAGTGCACACGGATCCTCATTAAGTGGAGCTTAGTCAGAAATTTTTCTCTGGAAGTATTTCGTTTGAAATGATGATGCGATGTGCGATTTGCGATATGCAATATCACATACATGCATAGGAGATTAGGGAGTGTTTCTTTTATATTGCAATCGCAACATAGAGATGTATGATCTAATAAATATTCGATAGGGATGTGCGAATCGTGATCTATGATAATGACGTGTCTCTATGGCGGATCAAATGAAGCTTTATGTGTGGCAATGTGTTTTTTCTTTGTTTTCTTCGTGTTATTAAGAGAAGCTTTATTTGCAATGATATCCCATATCGCAATGTTTGATAAGGATATTATCATGACTTCTAATCATTTTACGATGTGCGATTTTATTTAAAAAGTAAATCTAAGCTATTCAACTAGGACTTAAACCTAAAAGATAACCGAACATGTCATCTTTTTGGTTTTTTTGAATTTTTTGGAATATAAATCTAAGGAAATTTTTTAAAAGGGTCCCCATTATTTAAATGTTCTATATATAAATAATAGGGGATTGTTGGGTACTGCAACAATTGGTGATTCACTGGAAGAACCAGTTATCTCTGAAAATTTGTAAAACAAACGTTTAAACCTAAAAGTAAGGACCTTAAGGAAAGAAAAACAATTTTGAAAATGAGATCAATACAATTACTTTGAATTAAAAGTTTCGCTTATTTTTAAAGTTCCTTATCACTTTTATAGATAAAAATATTTAATCATTAAAATCAATCCTTAACTGGTAATAAAGATAAAGTAAAAGAATAGTTGAAACTTAGCTTTTGATGAATTTATTTTGTCATATATAGGGTCGTTGCGGCCAACGGGCATCCATAGCCTCGACAAGGTTATATTTTTCCAAATGGTGAACTAGTATCCCATCCATGTTTGTAAATCTTTAGAGGATATTTTGAGGATTCATTTTCCTTTTTAAGGATATTTAGAAGTCATTGTCCTAGTTTGGTGGCTAGATAATGACAATGCCATTCACAAGTGATAACAGACTTCAACAAGCTACCTCGTGATGAGACTCATTGTCTTATACATATTTTTTTTTAGGAATAAGCCACTATCCTAGTTTGGTGGCCAATAATGAAAATGTCAACCTGTTATTTCCTTATGATCATGGTAAGCAAGCTCGTGATGAGACTTCTTATCTTCTAAGTTTCTTATATTTTTGAATTACACTCTAAAAATACTTGAACAATGAGTGGGGAGGTTCACATACTCCTTAAAAGTAATGGATGACAATTGAAGCTAAAGATACTAATATTTCAAAATATCCTTTTACTTTGTTAAAGGAACCTTTATTCACTAATTATCAAGAATGAATATTTTATGAGGTTTGAAGTGATAAGGATCTACAAATTTAATGTATAAAAATTTCAAAGTTTTAAAGTATTTATCTGGTCTTCAATTTTGAGATTATTTTCTCTTAAAATCAATACCTTTCAACTTTAAAGTCATAAAGGAATAGATATTTTTAAATGAAAGCCAATAATGTGTTACTCAATCTTATTTATAGCAAAAACATGGATGTATACATATAATACAGTAGAACATTAGTCCTACTAAAAGAATTGTTTGAGAATTAGACCATTAACAGGAAGAGCATCTCTCTTACCTTGTAGATATTGTAAAACAAAAGTCGATGGACCTAACAATTCAACAATTTGGAATGGTACAAGCCATAAATTTTTAGATTTGGTGTGCTTTCCTTTTTCCTCATGTGCCTTGTCCCATTTCAAAACTAAGTCACCAATTTGAAAAGTTTTTTTTGCTAACTGAGCTTGCGTCAAAGGAAGATTTTACTAATTTTTGATGATGTGCATGAGTTTGTTTAGCCTTTTCCCTTTCTTCTTCTAATTTAGAATTTGACACATCCTTAGTTGTATAGAAGAGGAGGGTTGTTCCTCAATAAATTGTACTAAGGCCAACGAAGGAAGAGCTAGATTGGGAGGGAGAATAGCTTCTATTCCATAAGCTAAATTGAAAGGAGTAGTTCTGATAGAAGCTTTCATATTTATCCTATGAACCCATAAAGAAAACGCCAAAGATTTATGCCAATTATTTTGACTTTGATCAACAGTACGCATGATAACCCTAATGAGGTTTTTATTGGTAGATTTTGCTAAACCATTTCCTTGAGGATAATAATTAGTAGAGTATTTTAGCTTAAATCCTCTTTTTAATGCAATTTCATTCATATTATTTCCTAAGAAATAAGATGCATTGTCAAATATGAGTGCATTAGGTAATCCAAATCTGGTAATAATAAATTGATCGATGAATTCAATAATGTTATCAGAATTAGCTACCTTCAAGGGAATTTCTTCAACCCACTTTGTGAAATAATATGTGGCAGTTAGGATGAAATTATGTTGCTTAGAAGAGTTAGGAATGATCTCACCTATTAATCCAATCCCCATTGTTTAAAAGGTTGTTCAATATTAACTAGCTGGAGTGATAGGGTTGGTTTCCTTTGTCTTCCTGCAGTGGTCTAAGAAATTTTACATTTTCTCACATAGGCATGTGTATCTCTAAAAAACATTGGCTAATAATATCTTGCATGAACGATTTTATGTCTAGTAGTATCTCCTCCAAAATGTCTTCCAGCTGGTCCATCATGGAGGTCCTGCAAAACGTTTTATGCTTCAAATTTTTCTACACATTTTAATAAAACATAGTCAATGTTTTTTGAATAACACACCATCAATGATCTCATACTTTTTTTCATTAATTCTTAGAGCCCTTTTACTTTTATAATTAATTTATCGTGGAGCGTAGCCATTTTTTTAATAAAACAAAAGATCAACATATTGAGATTCAATGTCAGTAAGACATACCTCAAATATTATAATTGTATTACCTCAATCTTCATTTGCTGAAATATTTGAGGCTCTAGTAATCAGTCTATAAAAACCTTGTCCTCTAACAATTTTAGCAGGTTTAATGTCAAGATCATATTCTTACAGAGTTGTTACCCACTTTTCTCTATTTTCACCTAACTCTTTTTGTATAAGTAATTGTACCACTGTTGAGAATGGAACAATAAATTTTATATGATATTTTAGTAAAAAAATGTCTAAAATGTTTGATAGTATTGAAGACTACAAAGGCCTACTTCTCTACTTCAGAATAATTGAGTTATGCTTCTTGAAAATTTGAACTGAAGAAAGAGATAGATGCTTCTATATTGTGATCATTGATTTGTGTTAGCACTACAACATAATACAATTCAGAAGCAAAAATATACAAAATAAAAGGATCAGAAAAAATGGGGGTGATTAAAGAGGGGGCATCAATTATAGATTGTTTGATTGGTTGAAAGGATTCCGTCTCATTATTTCCCCATTTAAAAAAATAATTTTTCTTGATCATAATCTATAAAGGTAAAAAATTTTGGGAGAAATCAAGAACACATTTTTTTACAAAATTAATTTGTCCTATGAAAGATTGCATCTATTTCTTGTTATGGGGCAAAGGGATTTCTGAAATAGCCTTAATTTTGTTTGAATATATATAGATTCCTTCTTTAGAGACAATGAATCATAGAAGTTTTCCTTCACTTAAAGCAAAGTAGGACTTTTTATGATTAAGAGAAATCCCATATCTTCTACATCTCTCAAATATTTTCTTAAGGTCATGATAATAGTTGTTTCTTTTCTTAGAATATATGGTAATGTCATCCAAATAAACAAAAATTGTTTTGTTAATCAGACCTTTCAAAGTGATGTCCATTTCCATTTGACAAGAAGCTCCAATGTTTATAGTCTGAAAGGCATTTTATGATACGTGTAGGTTCCCCATTTAGTTCTAAATGTAATCTGTAATCTATCATCGGGATGAATAAGTACTTGATTGTAACCTGAGAAACCATCAAGAAAAGACATAAGCTTAGAACCAGCGACTGACTACAAGATTGTTCCATAGGTGGTAAATGAAAATATTTTTTTTCACTGGCTTTATTCAAATTGTGAAAATATATACAAATCCTAATGTCACCATTCTTCTTCCTAACTATTAATAAACTAGATAACCATTTAGAATGCCTTAGTGGAAAAATGTTTTTTCTTTAAGGAGTTTATTTAGTTAATTATTTATTTGATTCTTTAGATTTGGATGAATCTTTCTTAATTTTTGCTGAATAGGCTTGACATCAGGCATCATTGGGATGGTGTGTTGGATGATGTAAGTATCATAAGTCGTTAGATATTTGTAATTCCAAGAAAAGACATATTTATATTTCTTCAACAGATGAATAAAAGATAATCTCTTATCGGGAGAAATACTTAGACCTAAATTGACATTTTGAGGTTTAGATTCATATCCAAGGTTTACTAATTCAAACCTCAATGTTGAACTCTGAAGTTTACAATTAGATACTTTCTTGAATCTATCTTTTAGATCATAAATGTTTTCAAGTTTAACCAGAGATTTCGGGAGAGAATTATCTTTAATTGCTTGTTTCATTTGTCTCTCGTGTTCATCTTCATCAATTATCTAATCAGAATATGATTCTTCAGATGTTAAAAAAACTTAAGATAACTCCATCATCATTAAACACATGCTAGTTTGTAATGTTATTAGGAATGGAAGGGCGAAAATTGATCTGGACATAAATCTTTAGGTGGAATTGTTTTGGATGCAACATTGGCTAATAAATTAGAACTAGAAATTTGAAGTCTAAGGATTAGAAAAATATAAAAAGCCAAGAAATATGAAGTAAGAGATTGAACTAGAGTCTGATAATGTTTCAAATGGTTGGAGATACAATGAATAGTATTTCGTACATGTTTGATAACAATTTATGAAACTCCAAATACCTGAAGATACTTGACATCAAGAGATATTACTTTGTACAAGACTTGAACCAGAGCTTCATACTCAGTTAGCATTATTTTTTCCCCATTAGGACTAATTAAGACACATCCTGCTTCAGTACCATCATTAGATCTAGATCCATCAAAATAAAAGGTCCAAAACAAAGATTTAACTAAAGGCTTATCTACAAAATTTACACATTTGGTAAAATATGTATGTGAATAGTTTTCAATTTGCGATGTAACAGAATTAACTAAGAAAGGTGATTCTTGAGCTCTGAAGTTACCCCAAAAAGAGTATAATAAATAATTCCCAAGAATATTACTAGTGAAGATGATTGGTTCATTTTCTTCATCTAGATCAATTACTGAATATTTCGTATGTTTTTCATGTTCCAGACGGATTTGATTTGGTTTTCTATTATATGGTAACCACATTTGAGACCATTCTGTAGCAAAGTAATCCTGTAACTTTTCAAACCAATCCCTACTTAGGATTAAACCATAGAAATCTAGAATATCAACAACTAGAATGTCAATGATTTGAAATACTTCAAGATTAGAAGAAAGTCTAATGAGGACTGAGTTGATTTCTCCTAATACTTTAAATTTTGTTCTATCATGTTTCACTATATGAACAACATACTTCTGGGGAGATATGTTCAATTTTGAACAAACTGATTGGGGCATTATATTTGATGACACTCCAGAGTCGACTAAGCAATTTTGCACGTTTTTATTGAAGAGTTCAAAAGCTAAAATAAATGGGGGAGTGTGAGAATTTGATCTATCTCTGATCAAGATAGTATTTATGGAAGAAACTTTCTCTGTAGAATTACTAGGAGGCTTACATATTCCTCTTGCATCTTTAGAAGTGACAGCAATTGGTAAAGGAGATGCATTCAATTCATTAAGAAAATACCTTTGCTGTTGTTTTAATTTTGAAACTTCATATAAACAAATGTTAGCCTTAACATTTTTCATACCTTCCACTATATTATACTCAATGTTATCAGAGACAACCAAATTTTTTGATGTGGATGGAGGATTAGAAGAAGAAGAAGGGGTTATTTTGTTGATGTTCTTATCTTTAGTGGTAGAAATAGAAGCCTTTTGTTTATGGATAGTTTGAGGAGAATTAGGTGGTCCTTTACTTCTTGTACTTACAAGTAAGGCTTCGTATTCATCTTCATTGTCAGAAGTGGGGAGAATAAAATCTCAAAGCCCATGAACTTCTACAAATTCTTCATCTTGAGAATCCTCAACAGACATACTTATTTCTTCTTCATCATCATATTTGTCTAATTCTACATTCAATATGACACTGGGAAGTTTGGAGGTCGAAGTCTGAGTTACTTAATAAAGGGTCTGAAATATTTCTTTGAAGATTCAGCCACTTCTTTTTTAATCTCAACCATCTTGTTAGACATAGATTTGAGGAATTTTTGTATTTTCAAGATCAAAAGGATATTTTGGAGTTTTCTTATTTAGCTCATCCTTAAATGTAACCTTTTTGGCTTTTCGTTCGTCCTATGCAGTTTTTTTTTCTAACACAAATATTCTTTTCTGAACTGCTAATGCTTCTTTCGTGTTTTCTACTAGAGTTCTTTTATTAGTCATGTCGATAAAAATTGCAATATTTGAAGGTAAGGTAGATATATACCACTCATTTTGTACATCAACACTAGGTTTGGATGTATCTAGGATTTTATTCAAGAGTTTTTTAAATCTAGAATTAAAATCCTTGATTTTTTCATTAGGACTTGCTTTAAGATTGAAGAGATCATTAATCAAAGTGACAATAGTTCGATCATCACAAAACTTAGTTAAGAATTTTTCTTCAAATATATCCCATCTAGTAATGGACCCTAATGGTAATGAAAAATACCATGAACCTCCAGATCATGCAAAAGTGTATGGAAATAATCTTACTACACAGTCCTCTTCAACAACTCCATTCAGATTAATGGCTAACATATAATTGTGTATATGTTCTTTAGTACGAAGTCCATCATCAGGATTAAATTTTTGTAGTTATATTTTAGGATGTTTATGTAGATCATGGAGAGGTTCTGGCATTTGCACAGCTCTAGGATTGGCCCATGGTCTGAATGGATGTGGTTGTTGTCTTCCAGCCATTATTGGAATTTGGGTAAAGGTGGATGTAAAAGGTGATTGTGTGGAAGAAGAGGCAGATTGTGTGTGTGCTAGATGAACTGGCACTAGTACTCTGAGAAGAAGGGGTATGAACAGGAGGATTGATTGGAGGAAATGTATCAAAATGAAGGTGTTTGTAGATGTGAGTTTGAAAAATTCTCATTAGTGGATGTTTGTGATTCATATTTTTTAGTCTTCTTTTAGAGTAACTCCAAGTCTTCCGCTCTAAGAATGAGTTAAAATCCAAGTAGATTGAAAATATGAAGATACACTACCTTTAGATATTTCTGATCATTGAGGTTTTTCTCCAGAAATATAAATACTTTCCAATTTTTCAATTAAGGTTTCAACTTATGGTACTTGATGAGAAGAAGGTGGATTCGAAGACCGAGGTAGTATTCTAGGATATTTTGTAGATATTTTTTCAACTTCTGATTTAGAAGTAGGAGTTTTAGATGAAGATCTAGAACTTAGATGTGATCTTGAGGGGGAGCGACTCTTAGAATGGCCTTTAGATTTAGGTTTGGCTTTATTTTCCATTCATAGTCGGGGCCCTCCTTCTAGCACCAGAAATGTTGAAGGCTCAGAATGTCCTTGCATCAACATCAGGGAAACCACCCGGTCAGGAACTTGAATACCGTTCCTTTTCCATTTGGGATAGCAGTTCTGAGTAGCGATATAGGGACCAGTTTCCCTTTCAAATATATAACAGAGCTTGGGTTGTGATATAGATGGGGTGAAAACTATTTGATAGAGTAAATACGAATGAATATATATATATATATATATATATATATATATATATATATATATATATATATATATATATATATATACAATTCCCGGGATGTAACTAACTCTGCATATGCGATTTCATAAATATTTCGTTATAAATGAAAGACAATATAGATAATCAAACATTTAAAATATTTCAAACTAATTAAATATAAAAATTTATTAAATAGTTAATCAATTTAATTACTATGCACATAAAAATTAATACACTTTTCAATAGTGAACTAATGCTTAATTGATTTGTGATATTGTATATAATAAAACAGTGATAAAACTTAACTAACTTTTAAACATAAAATGTAGCATTGATAAAAGATAATAGTACCACATATATCAATGCTCTGCTTATGGAATAAGATAGTCTTTGGCCAACCTTTCTATTAAAATTATCAAAGAAATACAAAAGTGCAAGCTCCTTGCGTATTCTTACAAAAATTATGAACCCTTTCTCTAAAAACATGAGAGGGTATTGTTGGCATTATGGCATAGGTTTGGAGCTATGGCACAGGTGTTGTCCTTGATGGAAACTCCCTTTGGTAACAGATCTCAGTTCAGGCACTCAGAAAGAAGAAAAAGACATATACGCAGGTTTATCTAGACAAAGGTGTGTATACACGCGGGTTATTCATTACAAAAGCACGTCTATGTTGGGGATCATTCTTTTGGTCCACGGTAGTTAGTTCTTAGGATTTGAACCTATGTTTTGGACCATGGCGTCTCGTCAGATGTGTTGATCCCTAGTTTTGGGTTCGTGGTATTGAAATGTTATGGTTTTGGACCATGGTATTGAGGAAGGCCTAAGACTATAAAATAGGAAGGAGATCATGTGGCAAAGGGGAATCTGAATTCTGATTGAATATCTGATAAAGAGCTAGATCTGGTATATTGATAATTGGGTTGTGATGTAGATCTGGATCTGAATGAACGAGGAACCTTAGCAAAAAAGGAAGGATAAGTTCTATTCATGGGTCATAATCGTTAAGCTTGAATGATAGTATGTTTAAATGATTTTGATCTGCTAGATGCAGCGCTTGCTTGATCTATAAGTCTGATAATCTAGGTTAATTAGTGATTGAATATCTGAAAGAGTGAATTATCCTCTATAGATTTGTATGCAGGTTCAGTGAAGTGAAGGCGCGTATACACGCAAGTTCAGTGAAATCATAACACGTATAGGCATGTTTTCCCATACGCAGATGTGTATGCACGCAGGTTGCAAGTTGTTGAAATAGCGTATATGCTTTAAGTTGTGATCTAGCTGCTTCTGTTTATAGTTGCTGTGTTATGGGTTCTATTTTTGTTGTGTAGTTTCTGGTACTGTGTTTTAGGTATAGCTGTCAGAGAAATATCTACCTAATCTAATTGGTGAAAAGGAGATTGGTTGATGGAGAAATGCTTGATGATTGATTGATGTTCATGGATCTAGTCTGAAAATTTATGAAACGTGGTACCTGCAAGAAAGCGAAGGTTGTAGCCTTCTGTAGGCCAGCACCTACGTACTAGTATCTTGGCTAGTACAAGAGCTAAAGGGGGTTGCAGCTCCCTTCCAGGAGAAGTTGGAAAACGAGAGAGAGTTGTAGCTCTTTGCCGGTTGCAGCCTACGTACTGGTAAAGGACTGCACCAGTACATTGTAAACAGAAGTTTCTAATTAAAGAAAGATAGAGACGAATTGCAGCAGGTGGTTTTCACCCACATTGGGTTTCCACCTTATATCCTGTGTTCTTGTGTGTGATTGTCTTTCTGCTCTGTTTTATTGTCTCTGGTTACTTGTTATTTGATTCTGCATCACATATTAACAATCATCATCAGGAAGTTAAAGTAAATTAAAAGTTTGCTTTGTATACGCGGGTTTCCTTCTCAATAGTTGCGTATATACACGGTTTTAATTAACTAAAGTAGCGTATACAATTTGGTTTTAGAAAAGGAATATTTGACCTGATAATACTGATTCACCCCCCCTCTCAGTATTATTTCCAACAATTGGTATCAGAGCCAGTCCTTCTGAAGGAGCTTGATCGCTTGAAGGAAGATCTTTCATCATGAGCAACTACGAGAGGGAAGCATCAATCAAGCTACCGGTTTTTGATGGGAAAAACTTCGTATACTGGAAGGTAAGAGTTACTGCCTATCTTCAATCTCTAGGTACTGAAGTCTGGGATATCATAGATACAGGGTATACTTTTCCAGCATCAACTCCCACAGATCTGGCTGAGAAGAAGAAATATGAAATGAATGCAAAGGCGGTCAATACTCTATTGGGATGTCTATCACAATCTGAATTTGTCAAAGTCATGCAGTATAAATCTGCTAAGGAAATATGGGACAAGATTGTTCTGAGCTATGAAGGAGATGATAAGGTAAAACGAGCAAAACTTCAAACCCTCAGAATTCAGTATGAAAATCTCAGAATGTACAATGATGAAAGTGTGGCTAACTATTTTCTTCGTGTAGATGATATTGTTAATTGTATGAAAATTTTGGGTGAATAAGTAAAGGAAGCGGTTGTAGTTGAAAAAGTTCTAAGATCTTTGTCCCCTAGGTTTGAATCTAAAGTTTCTGCAATAGAAGAAAAGGAGAATCTTCAAAACCTTAAAATGTCACAGATGCATGGAATTCTAACTGCTTATGAGATGAGGAAAGGAGGACCATCAGATAGGAGAGAAGCTGCCCTCAAAGCATCTGGAAAAGGAGACTACTCAGAAGAAGAAGAAGAATCAAATTTTGTCAAAAATCTTCAACGGGGCACTGAACGATTCCGAGGTAAGTTACCATTCAAATGCTTTGCTTGTGGAAGAGTAGGTCACTATGCTGCCAAATGTCCTCACAAGGATAAGATTGACAAGGGGAAGGAACCTGTTAGAAGGTACAAGAAACAAAATGCAATTAAGAAAAGCTATTACACTCATGAAGATAGTGATGGATTATCAAATAGCGATGAAGATGAACGAGGTAATCACTATAAACTTTTAATGGATTTTGAAGATGAGGATTACATGGATGCTATAGATATGGATGGCTTTTATGAAGAAATTTATAGACTCAAAAGATGTTTAGAAGAAAGGAATATGATCATTGATACTCTGCAGACTCAACTTGATGAAAAAGAAAAATCTCTTAAGAAGTTAGAATGTGAAATTGTTGGCTTAGAAAAGAAATTGAGAAAACAAAGGCTCTTAATCTTAAATTTGTTAAAGGATCTGAAACTCTGGATGAGATTATCAGTGTGCAACGCTCCCCTTTAATCAAGACAGGTCTGGGGTATAATGGAGAAGCATCTCAAGCTTCCACCTCTAAATGTTATCTTGATGCAGTAAGAAGGAGTGAGCAAAGGCCTAATAGAAATCATCAGGTAAATCAGGGACAGTCTTCCTCAAGGATGAACAAAGACTATCAAGAAAATCTGGGGCATGCTACCTTAAGGACAAACAAAAGCTACAACCAGCCACAGGTAAAATCTTCCCAATTTTCTTCAAGAATAGATGGCAGTAGACACTACAAACGGTTGGATGATTGTCGCAGAAATTTCGTCAATGGCCAATGTTTCTCTTGCCATAACTTTGGTCACAAAGCAGCTCAATGTGTTGCCTATAAGACAATCATGACTAGAGAAGCTCAAAAACAAAGAAGTATGCCTGCAATCACGAAGAGGACATATAACAACTTCTCCGCCCTTGAAAGTGAAATTGAATGTTCTATTTGTAATAATTTTGGTCATGAAGATTCTGAATGCAGGAGCAAGTTTTGGAAGACAACTCTGAAGGAACAAACATCAAGTGCCAAAACATGGAGAATGAAGGAACCGCAACCAGAAATATGTGGGATAGCTTTATATGCAGAAGGACAGGAAAATCAATGGTACATCGACAGCAGATGTTCGAAGCATATGACAGGTGATAAAGAAAAACTTGAATCATATACTGATTTAGAAAAGGGAAAGAAAGTTTCTTTTGGAAATGATACTTCGACAGCCATAAAAGGAAAAGGCATTGCTCAGTTGAAAGAGGATGTCAAAGCTGGAAATGTTTTATATGTTGATGGCTTGAAGCATAGTCTATTGAGTGTCAGTCAGATGTGCGATAATGGAATCGAGGTGATATTTCGATCAGATGGGTGTAGTGTTCGTGATCTTGAGACTGGAGAGACAGTTATTAAAGGCAAAAGAACTCCAAATAATCTATACATATTTGAAGAAGGAGAACAACAATGTTATTTGAGCAAGAATGATGAACACTGGTTATGGCACTGGAGGTTGGGGCATCTAAGCTTTTCACAAATAAGGAAAGCATGCAAGTATCAGGCAGTTCGTGGTCTTCCAGACATCAAAATTCCAGACAAAACCATATGCAAATCATGTCAGTTTGGGAAGCAAACCAGAACTAACTTCCCTGAGAAGGAAGGATCAGCCAGCAGGCCTCTTGAGCTAGTTCATACAGATGTATGTGGTCCATTCAGGAAAAGGTCACCTCGAGGAGAAGAATACCTTATATTATTCATCGATGACTTCTCTAGGATGGTTTGGTTAGGACTTATGAAGCACAAGGATGAAGCATTCGAAAAATTCCAATCCTTCAATGCCTTGGTTGAGAATGAATCAGATTACAAAATTAAGTGCCTCAGGTCCGAGGGGCTTTATGAAACCCGTCGTATTTATGTGATGTTCATTGAAGCAAAAAAAAAAGAGTAAAATCTCATTATGATCAAACTATTTCTCCACGCGTTTTCGCTGAAGGTGAATTGGTCTTGTTGTATGAGCAAGCCAATGATAATTTGGGAGTTGGGAAGTTTGAACCTATGTGGCATGGGCCATACATTGTTAAATGTGTTTTGCAAAAAGGCGCCTATGAGTTTGTTGACTAGGAAGGTAATGTGTTAGCACAGCCCTGCAACGTGCTTTATCTGAAAAAGTATTATGCGTGATTTCTGTATAATTACTTCTGTACATTAGTGTGTGAATTAATTAGTGTTATTTTTTTATTTTTTTGTGTGATTGTTTGATTTTCATACATGTTTCCTTTGCTTACCTTGTGTTCCACTCGGTTCACAAAGGTTGTCAAACCATTATGTTGGTTTTTCTAATGGGGCTTGTTGTAGAACATAGAACTTATCTTCCGCAACTTGGGCACTCTTGACCCCTAATGGTGAGTTGATCAATTTACAAGGTATTTTCCTGGGATGAACAACTAATAATATTACCGAGACAATGCATTTATGAAACTGTTATCAGAAGCAGTTTCTCTCAGAATCAGAAATTTGGTTGTTAAGTTAGATTCAAACCTCGTTATGCTACAATTAAATGGTCATTATTCAGTAATAAATCCACAAATTTTGTGCATGTATCTACATGTTTGATTACTAGAAACAAACTTTGATTACATTACATATCAACACATTCCATGAAATTTCAATACATTAAGAGATGCATTGGGAAATTATGTTTTAGATAGAAATTTGTGTCACTTGTAAGAAATAGAACACATCATCATGATATATGAACACATAAGTAGACAATAGAAACATGCATATGTATATATATATATATATATATATATATTGAGTCTTTCAAAGTTTGTTATATCAAAATCTCAAAAATGGTGTTCTGAGACACATGGCTTTAAAAGCCTACAACAGTGCAGATAATATGACTAGGAATAGGCTATCTGTCCACATGATTCTCATGATAGCATGAGACAACTCTAATCACTTGGCCTAACAACCGATGAAGTCTCACAACTACTCCCACTGTGTGCCTCTTGTACTATAGTGACACGTCATCTATAGTAGCATACTATAGAATCCCCCAGGTAAGGACTTTTAGGTTTCGCTCCATCTCCGCAATAGGATCTACTCCTTCCTCATACATAACTTCTTCCTCTATTGGGCATGCTACTCACTGAGCTACTAGGGAAATTTCGAGAGGTCCATTGTGCACCAGGTGCTAGAGGAAGATCTGAGTCTCCTTTGAAGTTTGTGCCTGCATAGGCATAGTCATCCACCACGATCAGTTGTTGGCATAACCAACTAAAGAATGATGGAGGGAATTTCATCCATTGACCTCCTCCTCCTCAAGGCATGATCTCACTCCATCTGAGTAACCTTGGGTCTCTCAGAGTTGGATCATCCACCTCTACCCACTGGTAATGAAACAATGGCATACACTCAAGAAGAATGTGACTAAGATTAATCCAAACCAAAACTCCTTTAAACGACCTGTTTTACACTTGGCCAATTTTCTTTTCATGTTGACTAGCACTCCTTTGCACCAGTTAAATACTGTTGGAACAAAGCAGTCTAATTTTTATTGGAACTGAGATTTTTTTTCCTCATGCAATGCTTGCACCCCGACTATATGGGCCATGGTATGCAAAATATTCCTCAAGGGTAGGTTTTTCATGGTTGTTATCTTAACCTTTCCACTCACAGTTTTTTCTGCACCCAGGCTGTTAGCCTCCTGCTGCAGCAGGTTACTCATCTTTCATGATTGAAATTTTTACATACCAAATAGGTCGTTTTGCATGCTGCAATACTCCATATTTCCAAGAGGAAGCCAAAGAGATGGCCATCAAAGTGTGCTAGTCTAAGTGCCACTGTTGTATTCCAATTTTGATGAGTTTTTCCATTTTTTGAAGATTTCAGTTAAAGGGAGGTCCAAACAGCTTAATCTTGGTCTCCCTAGGTTTCAATTTCCTGTTGTAGAATATAGAGAATCATTATCTGTCCAAACAGCTCAATCTTGGCAGATTCTTAGATAGATAGAGAAGCAAGGGTGCTCAACAGCCTAATCTGAGCCCCTGGCAGAAATAAGTGCAGATGTAGATAGGAGAGCAGTGAAAAGAAAAAAGTTGAAAAGCTGGGTTCGCTAGTTCAAGTGCACCTAAACCAAAAGAAGAAAAAATGCTAGGTAAGTAGGCTGGGTAGGTATTTTTGTGGTTGCAGAATCAATAATTGTGATAAGTTTTGTGTTTTCAAAGTGTTATATTTATTCAAATCACAATTGCAAGGCAAAGGTCCATTCGGAGCAACTCAAGTGAGGCATGTTTAATTTCCCCCTTCTTCCTCTTCCCCAAAATCACTCACTAACTGCCCCTAAAGAGGTCAAGACCTGCTTGACACTTCTCAGATTCATATTTTCTCATATCAGTTGCCCGGGTAAAGATCTCCTTTATTCAAGGAAAGTCCATACTTCCTCTACAAGTCCCATTTTCCCTTATAGCCTAAGAGTTGTACACTTAGCACTTTCTGGTCACAAATTCATATTAATTTCTAACTCTACTATGTAACTCCCTATCTAGTTCCCCTTCCCCTATTAAAACCATGTTAAATAACTCCCCTACATACTTATCCCCTCCCCTTGGTTGAAAAATAACCATAAGTATACTTGGGAATTGCTAAGTTTTCCTGAAACATAGCAAGAACCCTCATTTTGCCCCTTTAAAACCATCTTCCAATGCAATGGACTCCTTCCAAAGCATGAAACTCCTCTTTTTTAGGTTATCGGACCCCTTCCGAGGCCTCAAATACTCTTCAAAAGCATATATACCCTTCTTTCGATCGTAATAACCCTTGCCGACTGCCTTAACATTCTTCCGATCCCTTTGGACCCCCTCTGACGCGATATCGCAGTCGGAGGTCTCAAGGCTAACATTGCTCGCTTTTTGTCCTCCCCGATGGATGCTCTGCCGATGCCATTTCGCAATCGGCGTATCGCAATACTATATGCCGCTTATATATATGCCCCTTCCCCTTTAGCCGATGCGATATCACAAGTCGGAAATCAGTGGTCGCAAGAGTCTTGTTCTCGAAATGCATGTCGCTTCCTTTTGCTCCGATGCGACATTGCCATCGCATCAAGAGAGCATATCGCATCACAAATGCATCCTCACCGCATGCCTCCATTTATTCATATATTTTGTTTAAAACATGATTTATCATTAAGACATGTTTCACTGCAAATTCATCGCAAATCGCAGCAATTCAGTGATCGCTATCGCATCGCAAAAACATATAAGGCACCGCACCATCCAACGCCCTGCCATGTCACTCTGCGACGTCACCCACCGCTGACGTCATCTGCCATGCCAGGACCCACCGCTGACGTCACCCGCCAAAGAAGGGCGCGCAAGCGCGAAAAAGCATCTTAGGAGGCCCGTATTCAAATTCTGAGGCAATTTTCGATATCGCTATGGGAAGTGGGCCAAATTAGGGAATCTTTTGATTCCTTAGCCGTTTTTGCGTTGAAAAGGGCAGAAAAGGTCTGATTTTGCAGTTTTTAGCATATCAACATAAAGAGAGAGGCCCGATTCAGGCATTAAAGAGTATCAGAGCAAATGTGAAGCCAAAATTCATGTCAAAGAGTATCAGAATGCGGAAAAGTGTATCAGTGGGGATCTTCTCAGGGCTCGAGGCGAATAAAACATTAAAAGAATTCCTTAAAAGTCAAGAAGTAGTTAAGGAACCATTCAAAGCTCATCATCACAGTGACTTCACATTAAAACTCACATAAGATTAGTGGACCAAAGCTCAAAGCACAATTATTGCAAAAGCACTGCACCAAGTCACAGAGGACACTACATTAACTCTTTTTGATCCAGTTGCTTTTGGCGCAGCACAATAGATATTTTACTTGCATTTAATTTCAGCACAAGTTTAGGTTTAAAAAGCTTCTCCCGCAGACCTGTTTAGGTCAGCTGTAATAAATACTTTTGGATATTTTACCTATAAAGACGGCCCTGAACAATGTAATGAGGGTTGGTTTTTGTGGGTTGGATGTTTTTCTTAAGAAGAGACTTGCACTATATATCTGATAATTTCTATAATCAAAGACTGCTTACGATCTTGGAGAATGAATTGTTTACTGTGTTGAATGGTTGAAGAGTGACTGTGGAATTCTTGTGCTGGTACATGACCCAATAAGTGCTTCTCACCTCTGTTTTCCATTCATAAATCATTGTCTAAACAACAGAAAGAAAGATTAGCTTAGAACTTGTTTAATTGCACTCTATGCTCAATTTATGCTGTTTCTTTATGTTTTTCATCTGTTTTAGGCATAAATATGAATTCCACATGGCTTATATTTTCCCTAATTCACCATGTATGACAGTTATCCAGGGATTCTTAACTGCCCCTAGATAGAGCTCATTTTCCTTCCCTTCGTTAATTTGATTGAGAGATTCTTAATTGCCTCTCATTCCTTACATTTCACTCCATCTCTTTAGCTTGAAGGTTGTTTGATGTGCAGCTACCTTGCTCCACATTCCTCTTTTGATCAAGAAAGCATACTTGCGGTCCTACTCCTTGACGCCATGCCCAATGGTTTGAAACTTATCACTCTACACATGCCTCTCTGCCTGAAAGCATCTTCCTTCCATTCAAACACCATCCAAACATAAACAAAACCGATTGAACCCAATAACTAGCCTAAAATCATCATCAATAAAGCTAAATCATCAAGAGAGAGCCCTCTCTGATTGCAGGTGGGCTAGAACCTGCAATCCAAAGATTGGCTTTGGTTACCCCGGTCGTATCCCTTCAGGAGCTTAGGGACAACCTGAGTGTTAACATAATGGCAACTCCACTGGGGATCTTCCTCAGATAATCTCACAAAACCAGTTCGAAGCTCCGCAGAGGAAGAAACTGACCTTTAAAAGTTTCTGTTTAACCTGTATTGTTAAGAAAAAGTCCCAAAAAACAAGCTAGAAGCTGGCTCCCAAAAAAAATTCACGTTACACAAGATCAAATCCAGATCCAAATCCCCCTAGCTGTTTTTGAAAACCCCAATATAATTCCTAAGATCCTTAGAAAACAAGAGCAACAAGAAGGTTTGACTACTTCTAGTCCTGAAACAGTTCAGCCTAGCCATTTTTCAACCCCTATTAAAGTTCTGTTTCGTTCAAACCCTACTTCCCTTTGTTCATCATCTTCTTCTCCAAGTACCATTCCCACACCTTCATTCACTACACATACCACCACTACTACTCCGATTATCCTAGTTACTCCAGTTGTTCCACTTGTCCCTGTTGTTCCACTTATCCCTGTTAATATGGCTAATAGATATGCACCTTTACAGCTGCCTGCAAATCCTGGGGCTATGCCTCAGGATTACCAGACTAAAATTACTTATTTTGATGGCACAAATTCCTGCACAACCCTTCAGCACACAAAGAAAATGCAGGACTACCTTGAGAGCTATGAGATTGACGATGATAGTGTGAGAATGAAAATTTTTGTTCAAAGTTTAACATGCGACGTTAGGACTTGGTTTAGAGCACTCCCAATGAATTCCATAGGAGACCCAGAAGATTTATACCAGTCATTTATTAACAGATGGGAGAAAAAGAAATACCCCTTGCACTATTATCTGAATATGACACTATAAAAAGAGGCCCTCAGGAGAGTGTCCTGGACTATTGTGCAAGATTTAATAGTGTCTATAATGCAATACCACAGAACTTAAGACCTCCACCTGGTCTTGCTTTGTATAAATTCCCTGATGGCTTTGATGCTGAAATGGCCTATCAGCTAAGGGAAAGAGCCCCTCAAAGCCTTGTAGAGATGAAAAATGTTGCTGTTAGTGTGGAGGTGAACTTAATTTCCAAAAGAAACAGAGCTAGAATCGAGAGAAGAACTACCTTTGAGGAAGAACCCTCAGCCTTAGACCAGAAGTTAGATGCTATTATCAATGGCATGCATAGGTTGGGAGACAGAGTAGAAAGTGTTGAGAGGAAATCATCATGGGAAGGACAACAACCCAGTGCCATAAGGAACCCAAACTTTAGGAAACATCAAACCACAAATGCTCGAAGGGCTAGTCCCGACAATGATATTAGGCCTCCTTTCCAAGAAAACTATGCAAAGGCATCCACATCCAGTGAGCCCACAAAAGAGACTCACATGAACTTAATAGACTCAAAAAATGAGCAAAATTTTTTTCTCACTCAAGAAGACCAAGACTAACCTGATGTAAAACAATTTCAGACCAAGACGGGAGAGTCGTTTGATTTTAAACAAGGCTATGATTCGGCTGTGTATGAGGTCCACAAGCAATATAAGTTGAGAAAAAGAACCATTGATATCCCTGCACCTAGCAAAACAAAGGACAACAAACATCCCAATAAGATTAAAGGCAAGGTTGTCATAACAGAACCAGCTGATATTTCTGTCCCAAACTCGCATCAAGTAACTGTAGAGGACATAACAGACATACAACCTCCTATTGATCAGCCTTTGCCTCCTTCTTCCTTAAAAGAAAATTTGAACAGTAATCCAAAAAACCTTCCCAAAACAGAAATACCACAAGGCGTCATTCACCATAACATAGAAAATCAAAATGAAAAAACAGAAAGTATTCTTGAAAAGGAGAAATCTGCTACTATTAACTCAAAGATTCCATTGGAAAAACCAGTTAAGTTAGAAGCAGAGATTGGAAAACTTAAGATATCCATCCCCCTTTTAGAACTTGCCAAACATGATTTATATAGGCAACATATTCAAAGGTCACTTCAACTACCAGAGGTCATGGATGATGTAAATGTTTTAGATGATACCCCTGAGCTGCTGTTTGGTCCAGAAGTTAATGGAAAAACAACATATGGATCTGTTCCACCCTTTTATGTCAGTTTGCACATACATGACAAAATCTTGCACAATGCTATGTTTGACTCAGGTGCCTCACACAATCTTATGCCCAAAGCTGTAATGGAAAAGCTAAACTTTGAGGTCACAATGCCCTACAAAGATCTCTACTCCTTTGAATCAAGTTAGGTCAAGTGTTTAGGCTTAATCAAAGACCTTTGTGTGTCTTTAGTCCAATTTCCCAACAAGACAATTCTAATGGATGTAGTAGTTGCTGACATTCCAACAAAATATGGCATGCTCCTATCAAGATCATGGGGAGAAAAATTCCAAGGATCCGTCCAACTTGACCTCTCTTATGCCACTATATCTGTCTTTGGGCAACCAAAGAGACTGTACATGGAAACACTCATGCAGTATGTGGTGAGTAGTGAGGAGAAGCCCCAAAATTTTCCAATTTACTCAATCCATTCTGATATGGATTCATTTATTCTTTTTAATGATGACAACAATCCTCTAACTAATGAGAAGCCTCTAGCTTTAGAGCTAGAAACATGCATCAACGAGGAATCGGTTGTCCATACCCCTGAAATTGCTACAACAATCAAAGCAGCCAGCAAACAAGAAGAACCTCCCCAAACAAAAATTTTAAATCTGCCCAATCCTAAAATGGAAGAAACTCTTATTACAAACCACAAGCAAGAAATCACATGGTATTTGGAGTTTGATGGTTCTGTCAACAAGTTAGGTGCAGGGGCAGGGATATGGATTCACAATACACATAACAACCATGCAGAAGGCCATGCCTACCGAATAAATTTCAGATGTACCAACAACATGGCAGAGTATGAAGCTCTCCTCCTAGGCCTGAAAATGCTCAAAGCTCTAGGAGCTACAAAAGTGTCCATTCTAGGTGACTCTGACTCAATTATACAACAAATGAAAGGTAACTTTGTCACCAATGACAAATAATGAGGGCCTATAGGACTGCTGCCACAAAAATACTCAATACCTTCACTGAATCTGAGCTTGCAAAGATTTCAAGAAATCATAATATTCGTGCTCACAGCCTAGCCAATTTTGCTAGCACATGCAAGCTTCCCTTTGAGCCAAATCACCACTTCACTGCTGAGATAAAACATAGACCCTCTGTCCCTAACAATGTTAAAAATTGGCAAGTGTTTGAAAATGATGCCCAGATTAACAACTTCCTCACTCTTGAGGGTGAGTTTTCAAATTCAAATATTGACATGGAGGCCATGAACGATTCCCAACAGCAAACAAATGAAAATCAGCAGGCTGTAACAGCTGAAATAGCAAAACAAATCCTGAACCCAACTGTTTTTGACAATGCAAACATAGAACAGCTAAAACAAATGCATTTAGAGGAAACAACCAAAGCAGAGGCTGAGTTCATTGATCTAAAGAATAATTTTTTGCCTGTTGGCCTTACTCCATTAGAAGATATGTTTGATGACAATAATGTGCCCAAAAAGCCAAAAATGGAGCCTTTAGATACTGCTATAGAAGAACACAACATAGGGACGGCAGAAAAGCCCAAAATGATCAAACTGTCCAAAAATCTGCCCCCTGATCAAAAGCCAAAGTATGTGGATTTGTTCAAAGAGTTCCAAGATGTATTTGCTTGGATTTATGAGGACTTGAAGTCCTATGAAACTTCAGTGATTCAACATACCATTCCCTTAAAACCAAATCAAAAACCATTCAAGCAAAAACTTATAAGAATAAACCCTATGCTTCTTCCCCTCATTGAGAAGGAAGTGAAGAGAATGTTTGAAGTAGGTATCATAGAACCCATCAGATTTTCTGAATGGGTATCCAATCTGGTTCCCACAAGGAAAAAATCAAGAGAGATCAGACTGTGCGTAGACCTAAGAAACTTAAACCAGGTCTCTTTAAAAGACCACTACCCTTTTGCGTAAAATGGACCACATCCTACAAAGAGTAGTGGGTTCCTCTGTAATTTCTTTACTAGATGGATTCTCAGGTTTCAATCAAATACTTGTTCACCCAGATGACCAAGACAATACAATCTTTACCACACCCTGGGGAACATTTAAGTATGTTAAAATGCCTTTCGAGCTAAAGAACGTTGGTTCCACCTTTCAAAGGGCAATGGATATTGCATTTGCCAAGGAAATCCATGAATTCCTTGTTGTCTATCTTGATGACTTAACCCCTTTCTCCAAATCTGATCAAGAGCACCTCAAACACTTAAGGCAGATCTTCATGACATGCAAGAAATATGGCATTTCCTTAGACCCCAAGAAGTCTCTCTTCGGCCTAGAAGAAGGTAAGCTGCTAGGCCACATCATCTCAAAAGACGGTGTCAGAATTGATCCATAAAGAATTCAAGAAATCCTTCAAATTCCATACCCAAGAAACATAAAAGAGTTGCAAGCATTCCTCGGAAAAATCAATTTCCTAAGGAGATTTATCCCAAACTTAGCAGAACTGATAAGACTGTTAAGTAACATGTTAAAAAAGGATGCTAAGGTAAGATGGTCTCTGGAAACCAAGCAGGCTTTTGAGAGTATCAAAGCTGCCTTGACTCAAATGCCTGTACTCACAAGTCCACAATTTGACAAGGATTTTATCATCTTTTCCTTTGCTTCAGAGCACACGATAGCTTTTGTCCTTCTGCAAAAGGATGATCAAGGAAATGAAAAGCCTATTGCATTTTTTAGCTGAGCCTTAAGAGATGCACCCTTGAAATATCAAATCATGGAAAAACAGGCCTATTCCCTTGTCAAAGCCATCAAAGACTTCATAGTTTATATTTTGTATTCACATGTGATTGCCTATGTCCCAAACTCTGTTGTAAAAGACATATTAACTCAAGAGGGACTAGAAGGCAAAAGAGGCAAATGGATTGCTAGTATCCTTGAATATGACATTGAGATAAAACCCACAAAGCTGATAAAGGAACAAGGTTTAGCCAAGCTAATGTCTGAAACAAATTTTCAGGCCTTAGATATTAACCAGCTAGACAATGAATAGGAGCTAGCGACTCCACAGATCAGTGAAACCTTTTTACAATCCCCATGGTATGCCGATATTTGCTATGTATTGTTAAACCTGTGTGCTCCACCAGGATTGTCCAGAACCAAGAAAAGATTTTTGAAGATGAAAGCTCTAAAGTTCTGTGTCTTAGATGGTGCCCTGTTTTGGAAACATCATGAAGGAATATTGCTAAAATGTCTAACCATAAATAAAACCAACAGCATCATGAAAGAGTTCCATGCAGGGGACTGTGGAGGGCATCTATATTGGAAGTCCATTGCTGACAAGATTATAAGGGCTGGTTATTATTGGCCCTCTCTATTTGCAGATGTCATAAAATTTGTTGATTCATGTCACAAATGCCAAATCTTTGAAGGAAAAAGAAAAATGCTGCCTTTTCCCCTTAAGCCTATCTCAACCGAAAATCCTTTTCAACAATGGGGTCTTGACTTCATAGGTGAAAGCCATCCCTCTTCTTCAGGCCATCACAAGTGGATTTTAACAGCCACCGACTATTTCACCAAGTGGATTGAGGCCATCCCATGTAGGCAAGCCAATGACTCCACTATTATTCGATTCCTGGAGGACAATATCCTTTCCAGATTTGGCTTCTCTAAGAAAATCATCACTGACAACGCTGCTGCCTTCAAATCCAAAAAGATGATCAACTTCTGCCATAAATTTCACATTACCTTAGGCCACTCTTCAGCTTATTATCCTCAAGGTAATGGCTTAGCCGAATCATCCAACAAAAGCCTCATCAACATCATAAAGAAAGTGCTGGAATAGAACAAAAAGAGTTGGCATAGGAAGCTCACAAATGCCCTATGGGCAGACAGACTTTCAACCAAGAGATCCATTGGGATGAGCCCTTATGAGCTAGGATATGGCACGGAAGCCATATTTCCTTCATCTTTGGGCATTCCTACTATCAAACTATTACAGGAGATTCAGGTTGAACCAAATGATATTCAAAGAAGAGTTAATCAGACCATTCATCTTCAGCAAACCAGAGAGCAAGTGTATGACAGAGCCCAAATTTTGCAAGAGAAGCTCAAAAAGATGTTTTATAAGAGGGCTAAGGCGGAGGATTTCTGTGTGGGAAACAAAGTTCTAAGGTGGGATTCACGAAGAGAAGACAAGGGAAAACATGCAAAATTTGACTTTCTTTGGAAAGGTCCATTCATTATCAGCGCTGTACAAGGCAACAACACATATTTCCTCAAATTTGAGGATGGTAGCACAGCTGAAGAGGGCCCTGTAAATGGTCGAATGTTAAAGCATTATCATGATCCATTTTGTTGAAGAATCACCCAGCGATATTATGTCTGTACATAAATATTTGTATATATATCAGCGCGTTGTTTTATTTTTGTAAACAATCAGGATGATAGAGCACGCAGAAGAAAGCAGGCAGTGCTTCACAGTTCACAATCAAATCAGTTGAGGGAAAGCACTGCTCTCATTCCAAAATTTTCCATTATCTAACAGTCAGCACTAAGAAATTTCAATTTACAGCAACAATAGAAGATCAAGGCAGTCTGACCTGCTGTTCTTGACTTTTCACAAGGAAAAGCCATCCCCAAGTGGAGCCACTGTTAGCCTCCTGCTACAGCAGGTTACTCATATTTCATGATTGACATTCTTACATACCAAATAGGTCGTTTTGCATGCTGCAATACTCCATATTTCCAAGAGGAAGCCAAAGAGATGGCCATGAAAGTCTGCTAGTCTAAGTGCCACTGTTGTATTCCAATTTTGATGAGTTTTTCCATTTTTTGAAGATTTCAGTTAAAGGGAGGTCCAAACAGCTTAATCTTGGTCTCCCTAGGTTTCAATTTCTTGTTGTAGAATATAGAGAATCATTATCTGTCCAAACAACTCAATCTTGGTAGATTCTTAGATAGGTAGAGAAGCAGGGGTGATCAACAGCCTAATCTGAGCCCCTGGCAGAAATAAGTGTAGATGTAGATAGGAGAGTAGTGAAAAGAAAAAAGTTGAAAAGCTGGGTTCGCTAGTTCAAGTGCAACCAAACCAAAAGAAGAAAAAATGCTAGGTAAGTAGGCCAGGTAGGTAGTTTTGTGGTTGCAGAATCAATTATTGTGATCAATTTTATGTTTTCAAAGTGTTATATTTATTCAAATCATAATTGCAAGGCAAAGGTCCATTCGGAGCAACTCAAGCGAGGCATGTCTAATTTTCCCCTTCTTCCTCTTCCCCAAAATCACTCACTAACTGCCCCTAAAGAGGTCAAGACCTGCTTGACACTTCTCAGATTCATATTTTCTCATATCAGTTGCCCGGGTAAAGATCTCCTTTATTCAAGGAAAGTCCATACTTCCTCTACAAGTCCCATTTTCCCTTATAGCCTAATAGTTGTACACTTACTACTTTCTGGTCACAAATTCATATTAATTTCTAACTCTACTATGTAACTCCCTATCTAGTTCCCCTTCCCCTATTAAAACTATGTTAAATAACTCCCCTACATACTTATCCCCTCCCCTTGGTTGAAAAATAACCATAAGTACACTTGGGAATTGCTAAGTTTGTCCTGAAACATAGCAAGAACCCTCATTTTTCCCCTTTAAAACCATCTTCCAATGCAATGGACTCCTTCCAAAGCATGAAACTCCTCTTTTTTAGGTTATCGGACCCCTTCCAAGGCCTCAAATACTCTTCAAAAGCATATATACCCTTCTTCCGATCGCAATAACCCTTTTCGACTGCCTTAACATTCTTCCGATCCCTTTGGACCCCCTCCGACGTGATATCGCAGTCGGAGGTCTCAAGGCTAATGTTTCTCGTTTTTTGTCCTCCTCGATGGATGCTCCACCGATGCCATTTCGCAATCGGTGTATCACAATACTATATGCCACATATATATGCCCCTTCCCCTTTAGCAGATGCGATATCACAAGTCAGCAATCGGTGGTCGCAAGAGTCATGTTCCCGAAATGCATGCCGCTTCCGTTTTCTCCGATGCGACATTTCCATCGCATCAAGAGAGCATATCACATCACAAATGCTTCCTCGTCGCATGCCTCCATTTATTCATATATTTCGTTTAAAACATGATTTATCATTAAGACATGTTTCACTGCAAATTCATCGCAAATCGCAACATTTCAGTGATCGCTATCGCATCACAAAAATATATAAGGCACCACACCATCCAATGCCCTGCCACGTCACTCTGCCATGTCACCCACCGCTGACGTCATCCGCCATGCCAGGACCCACCGCTGACGTCACCCGCCAAAGAAGGGCGCGCAAGTGCGAAAAAGCATCTTAGGAGGCCTGGATTCAAATTCCGAGGCAGTTTTCGACACTACGGGAAATGGGCCAAATTGGGGAATCTTTTGATTCCTCGACCGTTTTTGCGCCGAAAAGGGCAGAAAAGGTCCGATTTTGCATTTTTTAGCATATCAGCATAAAGAGAGAGGCCCGATTCAGGCATTAAAGAGTATCAGAGCAAATGCGAAGCCAAAATTCATATCAAAGAGTATCAGAATGCGGTAAAGTGTATCAGTGGGGATCTTCTCAGGGCTCGAGGCTAATAAAACATTAAAAGAAATCCTTAAAAGTCAAGAAGCAGTTAAGGAACCATTCAAAGCTCATCATCACAGTGACTGCACATTAAAACTCACATAAGATCAGTGGACCAAAGCTCAAAGCAAAGTTATTGCAAAAGCACTGCACCAAGTCACAAAGGACACTACATTAACTCTTTTTGATCCAATTGCTTCTGGTGCAGCTCAATAGATATTTTACTTGCATTTAATTTCAGCACAAGTTTAGGTTTAAAAAGATTCTCCCGTAGACCTGTTTAGGTCAGCTATAATAAATACTTTTGGATATTTTACCTATAAAGATGGCCCTGAACAATGTAATGAGGGCTGGTTTTTGTTGGTTGGATGTTTTGCTTAAGCAGAGACTCGCACTGTATATCTGATAATTTCTATAATCAAAGACTACTTACGATCTTGGAGAATGAATTGTTTACTGTGTTGAATGGTTGCAGAGTGACTGTGGAATTCTTGTGCTGGTACATGACCCAATAAGTGCTTCTCACCTTTGTTTTCCATTCATAAATCATTGTCTAAACAACAGAAAGAAAGATTAGCTTAGAACTTGTTTAATTGCACTCTATGCTCAATTTCTGTTGTTTCTTTATGTTTTCCATCTGTTTTAGGCATAAATATGAATTCCACATGGCTCATATTTGCCCTAATTCACCATGTATGACAGTTATCCAGGAATTCTTAACTGCCCCTAGATAGAGCTCATTTTCCTTCCCTCCGTTAAGCTGATTGAGAGATTCTTAATTGCCTCTCATTCCTTACATTTCACTCCATCTCTTTAGCTTGAAGGTTGTTTCATGTGCAGCTACCTTGCTCCATGTTCCTCTTATGATCAAGAAAGCATACCTGCGGTCCCACTCCTTGACTCCATGCCTAATGGTTTGAAATTTATCACTCTATGCATGCCTCTCTGCCTAAAAGCATCCTCCTTCCATCCAAACACCGTCCAAACATAAACAAAACCCATTGAACTCAATAACTAGCCCAAAATCATCATCAACAAAGCTAAATCATTAAGAGAGAGCCCTCTCTGATTGCAGGTGGGCTAGAACCTACAATCCAAAGATTGGTTTGTGGTAACCTTGGTTGTATCCCTTCAGGAGCTTAGGGACAACCTAAGTGATAAGATAATGGCGAATCCACTGGGGAACTCCTCATAAAATCTCACAAAACCAATCCGAAGCTCTGCAGAGGAAGAAACTGACCTTTAAAAGTTTCTGTTTAACTTGTATTGTTAGAAAAATTCCCAAAAAAACAAGTTAGAAGCTGGCTCCCAAAAAGAATTCACGTCATACAAGATCAAATCCAGATCCAAATCCCCTAGTTGTTTTTGAAAACCCCAATATAATTCCTAAGATCCTTAGAAAACAAGAGCAACAAGAAGGTTTGACTGCTTCCAGTCCTGAAACAGTTCAACATAGCCATTTTGCAACCCCTGTTAAAGTTCTGTTTCGTTCAAACCCTACTTCCCCTTGTTCATCATCCACTTCTACAAACCATGTTTCCACACCTCCATTCACTATGCATACCACCACTACTACTCCGATTATCCCAGTTACCCCAGTTGTTCCACTTATCCCTGTCGTTCCACTTATCCTTGTTAATATGGCTAATAGATATACACCTTTATAGGTGCCTGCTAATCCCAGGGCTATGCCTCAGGATTACCAGACTAAAATTACTTATTTTGATGGCACAAATGCCTGCACAACCCTTCAGCATACAAAGAAAATGCAGGATTACTTTGAGAGTTATGAGATTGACGATGATAGTGTGAGAATGAAGATTTTTGTCCAAAGTTTGACCGGTGATGTCAGGACTTGGTTTAGACCACTCCCAGCCAATTCCATAGCAGACCTTGAAGCCTTATATCAGTCATTTATCAACAGATGGGAGAAGAAGAAAGACCCCTTGCACATATTATCTGAGTATGACACTATCAACAGAGGCCCTCAGGAGACTGTTTTGGGCTACTGTGCAAGGTTCAATAATGTTTATAATGCAATACCACAGAACTTAAGACCTCCTCCTGATCTTGCTTTGTACAAATTCCTTGATGGTTTTGATGCTGAAATGGCTTATCAGTTAAGGGAAAGAGCCCCTCAAAGCCTTGCAGAAATGAAAAATGTTGTTGTTAGTGTGGAGGCGAACCTAATTGCCAAAAGAAACAAAGCCAAAACCAAGAGAAGAACTACCTTTAAGGAAGAACCCTCAGCCTTAGACCAGAAGTTAGATGCTATTATCAATGACATGCATAGGTTGGGAGACAAAGTAGAAAATGTTGAAAGGAAATCATCATGGGAAGGACAACAACCCAACACCATAAGGAACCCAAACTTCAGGAAAACTCAAACCACAAATGCTGGAAGGGCTAGTCCCGACCATGATATTAGGCCTCCTTTCCAATAAAACTACATAGAGGCATCCACATCCAGTGAGCCCACAGAAGAGACTCACATGAACTTGATAGATTTGAAAAATGAGCAGCAAATCTTTCTCACTCAAGAAGACCAAGACTACCCTGATGTAAAACAATTTCAGACCAAGATGGGAGAGTCTTTTGACTTTAAAAAAGGCTATGATTCTGCTGCGTATGAGGTCCACAAATAATATAAGCTGAGAACAAGAACCATTGAAGTTCCTACACCAAGCAAAACAAAGGACAACAAACAGCCCAATAAGATTAAAGGCAAGGTTTTCATAACAGAACTAGCTGATATTTCTGTCCCAAACCCGCATCAAGTGACTGTAGAGGACATAACAGACATATAGCCTCCTATTGATCAGCCTCTGCCTCCTTCTTCCTCAAAAGAAAATTTGAACAGCACTCCTAAAAACCTTCCCAAAATAGAGATGTCACAAACTGTCATTCACCATAACGCAGACAATCCAAAGGAAAACACACAGAGTATTCTTGAAAAGGAGAAATATTCTACTACTAACGCAAAGATTCCATTGGAAAAACCATTTAATTTAGAAGCAGAGATTGGAAAACTCAAGATATCCATCCCCCTCTCAGAACTTGCTAAACATGATGTGTATAGGCAACAGATTCAAAGGTCACTTCAAATGCCAGGGATCAAGGATGATGTAAATGTTTTAGATGATACCCCTGAGCTGCTGTTTGGTCTAGAAGTTAATGGAAAAACAACATATGGATCTGTTCCACCCTTTTATGTCAGTCTGCACATACATGAGAAAATCTTGCACAATGCTATGTTTGACTCAGGTGCCTCACACAATCTTATGCCCAAAGCTGTAATGGAAAAGTTAAACCTTGGTGTCACAAGACCCTACAAATATTTATACTCCTTTGACTCAAGTCAGGTCAAGTGTTTAGGCTTAATCAAAGACCTTTGTGTGTCTTTAGTCCAATTTCCCAACAAGCCAATCCTAATGGACGTAGTAGTTGCTGACATTCCAACAAAATATGGCATGCTCCTATCAAGATCATGGGGAG
>APFE030382520.1:78874-89070 GCA_000404065.3 Pinus taeda | reverse complement strand
CTCCCTAAACCCAACTTTACCAGTTTTCATAGTTTTCTTGCTTGAATGAGTGCTTCTTGTTGATAGTATGTCTTTGATCTATTAAGGTTCTCAACCCTTACCTAATGGAGGTTTCTCCCACCAACAGAATTGGTAAATCCACTAGGGAATACAATCTTGTATTTCCTAGAAGGGTTGTTTTTTTCTTGATTTTTCTAGTCTTATTGATTCATTTGCAGTTTGCGAAGTCAATTTGATATTTTGGGTCTGGCCTATACTTTTTATTTTTCCCTATTTTTATGCACATATGTGTTTTTCTTTGTACACAACACATAGACACGTATTTTATTAAAAATAAACTCATGTACATTCATGTTTCCTCAGTCTTAGTTCCACAGGAGTTTCCTGATACACAGTCACGTATATCTAGGAAAATCTGAGTCGCCACTAATTTTCTTTTACCAGACAGTTAGAAGTTAGCAGCAGTTATCTCTTTAGTCTCTTTTATTTTCCCAAGAGGGAAAACGAGGGCGAGAGGAGAAGAGAAGTAAAGTGTTACCTGGAACTAAATTCCTTGAACTAGACCAGAACCAGAGGTAAAATGCTTCAGAAAAAAAGCGTTCCTATGTGGTAGGAAGGTAAATTCTAGGCTCGACTTAGAGTCTCGATGGTAGTGAATTCATACTGATATCTAAGCGACTGTTCTAGAAAATTGAGGAGCTCAAGGGGAAAATATTGGACATAATAGGAAATTTCTCATTGGAAGCATGGAGTGGCCTCACTTGTAAATTCAGGGTCATCAAATAGAAGATAAGTGTGTAACCAGTTAAGCACTTGGTCTCCTTCTTCATTTTTGTTTAAAAGAAAGGCTATTGTGTGTGCTTGGCTTAAGGGCCATTGTTTACTTTTTAATATAATTTCATAATTAGGATTGTAAACCACTGCTTCTATATTATGATTAAATTGTAGAAATTTGGATTAGAAAGGCATTGTTTATATGTGAATGAAAGACACACTTGAAATTGATTGTTACGGTTTATTTGTATAAAACGGAACTGATGGTTACTTGGGTAAAAAAATATTGTTGTTAACAACATAATTTATCATGGAAACATGTGAATTAACAATGATGATTGGGACAGGGTTACCGAGAAAATTTTAGTACTTAGTTTGAGTAATATCAAGAGTTGGGAATATAACAACCTCACCCCAAATTTATTCCTCATGGCCAACCTAGTGGGACAGCTTGAAAAATGGTTTTGAGGGAGGTCGCGAAGGTGAATGGGTTCCTAACATTTTCTCGTACATAGTAATGGCAAGCGAGTATGAGCTTATAGGATTATTAAAGAAGATAAAGAATCCAAGAAAAAATAACTCGAACTCGAAACCATCAATTTATGTGCTTAATAATCTAATTATAGGACAAAATAATTAATCTCAGGTGTAGCTCATGAGCTAGAAATACCACATTCGAAAAATTGTCATTTGAAACTCAAAAGTAAATTAAAAGAATATACATCTTCTTTAACAAAAAATAATTAGCAAACAGATGTAGACCTTCTGCTAAAAAACAACTACATTTTAACTATATAACATATAAATGGCAGAGTCATATAAATCTAAATATTGCTCACAAAAGAAAGGTATTGCAGACCTTTCTCTAGTCTATCCAGGCAAACAAGGAACTAAAATACTATATTATAGATGTAATTAAACAAAAATACTACAAAATTCACTCTATTTTATCCAAGACAAAAGGAGACACTGGAAAAAACCCTGTATCATATTTACAGACATTACATTACAACCTATGTGATGAACCCCAGAAATGGATAACTATATGGGATCATTTTGCCTGTTATTTTCATTTAATCCACCATTCTCCATAGTTTTGTGCATGTTTTTGAATATGTTTATGTCAATTGAGTGAATGGGGATAGTCACTTTGCCACATAGTCTAATGAGTGTTTATTACAGATTTTTGGACATTTTTGGACAACGACCGAGCATTTATGAGTAGATTGGTAGCCAAACTCATGGAAACAGGGCTGAGTACTTATAGAACAGGTGTCTACTACATTAATGACCCCTTCCTTGAGTTCCCCACCAGCAACCTGGAGTACAAAGGCCACCACATCGATGATTCCAAGGTGCAGCAAAGCAAGTCTAGTAGAGTTGTTGTTATCTTCAGTTTAGGCAACCGAGTTTCTTAAGTTTAGGAGGATTGTTGGGAGTCCCCACTTGTATAAGTAAGAAGGCTTCAAGCCTCAGTAGGTTAGCAATTTGATAGTCTATTTTCGCACTTTTGTGCAGTCCTGTACTCAACTCATTTTCGAGCTCTTTTTGCAGACAATTTTGTGATGTAACTATTATTTTTTTATCAATGAAGATGAATCCAACTTTCAACCAGCACTGATCTTTTCTAGAAGGCTAAAGCTCTTGAGCTAGGGAAAAACCCAAGCTACCGAGCACCTCCTTTGTGTATTTATATGTTTTTGCTTGCATTCAGAGAATAATTTCTGTTATAAATCTTGCTTTGGTAAAATAGGTTGCTTTTGATGGTTAAAATAGTTGTTCTTGTTTCAAGTTGCTTAAGTATTTTGTTATAGTAATAGAGAAAGATCCAAAAAGGCTACCAGTAGGGCTTCACCTCCTTTCTTCCTCCTTGGGAACATGATTTGATGTTAAGGCACTACTGTCGCCACCAAAAACACAGTGTTTTCCTTTCATGCAATTGTTAGTGTGATGGATCCACATGCTTAGACCATTTCATGTTCATTTACCATGGATTTCTCACATAACGTTCTGTTCATAAAGTTCTGTTCAGAAGTACTATGTTTTTAAGACAAATTTTACGTCAAAATAAACAAACTCTCTTTTTCGGTTTTTGCTTTGGTTAGTTTTGGGAAATTAGTGTGCAGATCACTTGTAGAATACTCCAGCTTATCATTCTTCCATAGGACAACCTATACTAGTTCATCTCTCAAGATTTCCCCACTCATTCACCTCATGTCGCTAATCTGCCCTAATTTCTGCATTTTTCCATAAAGTTGCTTTCTTCTCCTGTGAACAAATCCAACCCTCTCTTTCATTCCTGACCCCTCCAACACCTTCATCCATCCTTCACTTCCCTTTTCCCACCATTTTTCTACGTTCAGACCTCCAAAAACCACTTTCGGCCTCCTCCTGTAGATTCTCTTGTAGAACTCCTGTAGATCCCCTGCAACCTCCTGTAGAAGTTCATGTGAGCGATTTCTCAAAGTATAATCACAATGGAATTCTCTAGAAGGGTATTATGGACTTCTTAGGACCCTTCCACACCTTCTTCACCATCTGAAAAATCCAACTCCATCTTCCTTTGTGTTATAGACATTTTTTGGCAGTACAACCCCAATCATAAATGTCCATAAACTGAGGGCTCCTAAGTCCCTAAAAGTGTTTCTTCACTGCCTAAAGGAACAAGGTCAGCTGATTACATCATCTCCTAGAAGTTCTCCACTAAAAACTACTCAGAAATGGTCAAAATTAGACCATACTGGATACCCAATGCAAAGGGTGCGATGCATATCACCTTCCAAGTGTAAAGGGTGTGATGCATACTAAATGGCCCCTCTGTAGGGTGTGATGGCCGGGAATGGACAAATGGCAGAGACAGTTTGCGTGGTGGAAGATCATGGAATCTTCCAGAAGCTTCCCCTCTAACACTTGCCTCTCTGTTTTCGACCAGGGATGAGTAAGAGATCATCAGTCTCCGAGTGGAATCAAGAACTATCAGAGAGAAGACACTAATCAAAACCCCAGAAGATGACACACACCCCCTACAATCATCTATATATGGATCCCTCATCACAGAGATCCAGAGGCTGGAATCTTGTATCTTGTAGAGAAGTGTTGTTGGTTTTCTGGTGAAACTTCATAGTTTTGGGTGATCTAAGCTTTACTTGAGGTGAAGAAGGGCTTTCTTGCTGGAGGATGATGCTGGGTCAGAACAATTGGTTGTAATCCTCTTGCTTATTCTTGATATTAATAAATCTATTCAAGTTTTCCTCCATATTATTGTATGTTTGAATGTATATGCATTTGTATGGTTAATACATATCTGCTCCTGTGTTATTTATGAATATATATCTCGATTCTTTGATAGTAGTATGCTGCTTTGATTCCACAGGTTCTCTTTGAAGCTGAGAAGACGAAGAAGAAGTGGCAAAGACCTATCAGGAAGGAGAGGAATCAAGCAAGGAAACCAAGCACAAGACTAAGGTTGGTGTCCTTTGTTCCACTCTTATCTATTTTCATAAAGGAAAGCAAAAGCAGACTTTACTTGTTTGTTTCTAAGATAGCTACCAGTCTTAGTGGGAATAGCAGCTCCAAGTGGACACTATTCTCGGTAACAAAATGGCGACTCCACTAGGGAGTGAATAGATTGTTTGTTAGTATATCTTTGTTTGTTTTATAAACTTACAGACAGAGCCTAAAGTCAAGCCAGCTAGCCTTCGAATTGAATTTGTTATACAAATGCGAAGTAGATCAATGTTGCTTCAGTCTATCTCTGTGTTTTTTTTATGAATTAAACAATTGATCTGTAAACATTCTAATTTCCCTAACTGGTGGCTCTAGTAACTTCCTTAGATCAACCCCTGTGATTTACATTTACTCAACATCACTTACTCTGCCTAAATCCCTTAACTGAATTGCAAATTGTGAGCAAAAACTGGTTAAAACTCTTGCACTAGTACCATCACACCCTGCCTTCGAAGCAGTCTATATGCATCACACTTCCCATGTGCAGTAGGTGTGCTGCATACTGAATTCCCTGTGTGACAGGTGCGATGGTCAGGGAAGGTTAACTTTACCTTCAGACTTTGGTTTTCCCTTCACTATTTTCAGTTCTATTCAAGAGTTTTACTGTCTATGTTCAGTATATCTCTATGAAAACCCTTCTCTTCCATCATTCTGCCTCTATTGTGCAAAGAACTGTAAGTGTTTTTATGTATTGTGTGCCATTTTCAGTTCTCTTTTACAAAGAAGTAGTGTAGTCGAACTGTCGTTTTTTAATCTGAAAGTGTCGTTTTAAGTCATAAAAGAGAATCCCATCGTTCTTGATAGTCGATTACACTGTTACTCTTGTATATGATTTGAATTAGTAGTTTTTAAAGTGTCGAAAAACAATTTTCATTTCGAAATTGAAAAGTGTCGCCCTTATCTTCGCTTCATTTTGAAAAGAAATTTGTTAAGTATTGTCACTTTGAAAATAATTCATATTTGCACTTAGCTTTCTTATCGTAATTTGTACATTAAGAAGGTTGAAAACAAATACATGCATGTGCATTTGCATTTAGACTGCTTGGATTGATTTAGGACAGTGCATTTAGTGTGTGCTCAGTGCTCTTTGTTGAAAACTCTCAACTTTCTTTCCTTAGTAACTAGGATTTTCATTGCCAAAAGAAGATTAAACATTTGTTTATCATCTTAGACTGCATTTTAGGAATTGTATACACATCACGCGGTGAACCTGAAAGGCAAATTTTTAAGAAATATCAACTATAAAATAAATTTAATGAATCTAAAAATGCTTTGGAACCTAACGCATAACATCTAGAAGTCTAGGCTAAAGAAATATTTTGGCGTCTTAAAATCTAGTAACTGTTGTTTTCATTGTTGGTTGGGTGATTCCTCCACTCTGAGACGGCAAGTGGTAGTACGAACTTGTGCTCCCACGAACCGTTGAGTATATATTGGGAGACCACAATAGGCTGCATCCTTTATCCTTAGGAAGTCGTTTCTACCACCCCGTCGATTGCAATGCATTGAACACAGCATTCGGGAAGATTGATTGTCGTACCATAAAATGTATTCTACAATTTTGCGATTGGTTTGGTAATCCCCTCTACCTAGATTTCCAGAGAAGTCTCTTTCATTCCGTTTTAGACTCCTTAAAGGAAAAGGTCCATTTGAGCACTTGTCACTTCAGGCTCATTAAAAATCGAAGGCGACTAGAGTCATCTTTTGTTTTTTCTTGACTCTTTCAAATTGAAAAAACAAGTTGTGTCAAAGCATCTAAAATTTATTTTAATCGGAATAACATCACAAATTCCCTTGTGGGTCTTTAGGTTGAGAAAAATGGAGTCTACCAACCAAGGATTTCTCCTTAGAGGAAATCCTAGTCCTTTCTCCTCTTGGGGAGATGTTGGTGCACCCCATATGGCCACATTTTCGCTTCCAGGGTTGACGATTGGTTTGCCTATATGGCTCTTCTCTACCTCTGTCATTCAGAATACCGTAATTCCTGAACAGTCAAGTCAACAACTAGATGATACTAGGGTTTCCCCCAACCTCCTACTTCATCTATTTCTCCCTCTCCTCCTTCCTCTTCACTTGATAAAGCTGGAAAAGCTAAAGATCAAGTAACTGAGAAGAAGAAGAAGCGGAAAGAGAAAAAAGAAAAGAAGAAGAAGGAACCAAAAGTGAAAGGGGGCAACCATGCGTCATCTAGCGAAAATCCTCACACCGCACCATCTAAACCTAAATCTCTATGTGTCATTTGAAATGGAGACCACTATCACCGAGATTTTCCTTGCATCCCTCGGATCTTAAGGGACTGGTCTCCTCGTTTGCATAATCCGGTGTCGTCAACCTCTGATGATCATGTTGAAAGCACACCATCAACCAGTGAAAGTGAAGTACCTAGATAAGGAATCCCAAATTTCCTTGTAAATTGTGTGAAGGAAATCACGCCATCCACCGTTGTCCCTTCCTTGATGAAGCTAAAAGAGTTTTGGATGCCCGTCCTGGTTCACCGCTATGGCTCCCTCCTGGATATAAGAAACTCTTACTAAGTCCACCACTGGTTGAAAATCCGGCTGGCACGCCATTTTGGTCAGCTGAAACGTCTATCATTGAAAATGAACCCTCTGAATCCATACCAGACGAAAGTCAAAAGGTCGAGGTGGCAGTTGACCCGGTCTTGCCTTCAGAATGTTCATATTCAAATCATACCGTCACTGAAGAGAAAGAGAATGACACTGTTCAAATTCTTTTCGTAAACACAGACTCCGATGAACTTGGGGGAAGTCTACCTGTTCCTTTATCGTAGGAAGGAAGTTCATCAGAGTCATATCCAGCCATCTATTTGGTCCCACCTCCAAGCAACCTAGTTGTTTCCTTCGACTGGAATCTACTAGGCAGAGCCTGTTTACCAACTAGTGTACCTTTCTGAAGCATTGTACAAGCTTACAGAATGGTCATGGCTGGTACCATCATAGATGAAGGGGTTTCTGTGAGTATCCTTTCCTCAACTTCTTGGAAAGCGCTTGGTTTTCCATTGCTTTTGCCTGAAATGAGAAATATGACAGGCTTTGACAAAGGAACAAGCCAACCATTAGGGATCCTTCCCAATGTGCCCATTACTTTGAGAAGGAAAACCATTCACATGAACGTGATGGTAGTCCAAGGACCCCTGGATTATAATCTACTCCTTGGACGTGACTATATTTATTGCATGGGAGCCTTCGTCTCCTCACTCTTTAGAGTAATGTGTTTTCCACACGAAGGCAGAATGGTCAAGCTCATAGACCAACTGTCATTCCCCAGTTCACACATAGCAAATAGTGAAATGCCATCCCTAAATGGTCTTTTCATGCAAGGAATGTCTCATCAATCTCCAGTCCGTCCACCTGATGAGCGCGAGTTATTTAGGAGGATATGATGGAAACCTAGGGGGGCATGCACCCTTGTCTGTTTCGGCAGGAGAACCTTGGGTATAGAGTAAGTTTCCGTGGAGGATATATGACTAGTTTGACACACTCATCCGTCTAGGAAAATGGGATTAAACTGGAATAAGATACCTTCGTCAAAGTTATGTGAGTGGAGGTGACTACGCCACTCACCTTTGTCTATTTCGGTAAACATCACCAAGGAAGCATTTTGTCTGCAACGCAGATGGGGAGCTTTCATGGTAACCTAGGAATTTTTCGCTATACCTGGGGGCATGCAAACCATTTCGCATGCAAGCGAAGAGTGACCATTTATTTTTTAAATTTGTAGGTCCTCTAACCCTTTAAACTCGCAAGGCTGGTCGTTTCCTAGCTTGCATAAAGAAAGGATCTGAGGCAAAGCTTCAAAAGGTGCAAGCCCCATAAAAAATGGCATCTTAGATGAGACATCCTTATTATATGACTAGCGAGCAGTGTTACCGCAGGGTTCAAGCTCGTTTAAAAATAAACCTGCCACGAGCAGTTTTAATGTGGAATTCAAGCTTGTTAAAAAATAAAAATAAGCAACGAGCAAATGTTTCCCCCAGAGTTTAAGCTCATTAAAAAATGAACCAATTTTCTAGTAAATAACCATTATGAATGCACTATCATTAGCTTTTGAGCCTTGGTCGTGTTTTCATCATCACCTCCACTCTGTTTTTTAGCCGATCATTCACCTCCATTTGATTGTTTACCCTTTCAAGGACCATCTGCGAAGAGTGATTCTATGAGCCATCCTTGTGACACTGCCATGATTGGAAAATTCCAAACATTACCTGGAATTAGCTGCTACCCAAAATCATCACTCGCTCCTCGAAAAACGAGACTCCTTTAAGCCCTTTTCAACTGACTCATAAAATATGAAAAGATTGTCAAGCGATTAGCCTCTCTAGCTCGTTAAAGTCATCAGAAGTGTTATCCCTCCTCTACATTTTAATCTTTTTGTACCTGCGGGATTATTACACAAAAAGATCGAGCGCTCGTCTTGTTTGGCTCGTTAAAACTATCGAAAATTCATACCTTTCGTATTATTTTACACTTTTTTGGACTTAAGGGATTATATGATGAAAAAGAACCTTGGAGTTTCCTTTCCATCCCTTTCAGACTCTCTAAAATTGAAAAGGACCAAGTTATCTTTGTTGTTAAACTCGCTAAAACTGAATAGCGACAAACTCGTCCAAATGGACGAGAACGAGTTTCACTGTCTCTAGGCTCGTTAAAATATAGTGACAGGTTCACCCAAAGGGCGGATTATAGAACAAGCATATGTTATCCTCCTCAAGCTTGACAAAAATAAAGAGGTACTGGTTAGCAATGGCTGGGGAAAATTGGGAAGAAAACTTGAAAAAACTTTATTGGTAGCAAGTTGCTCTTGAACATGACACTTTCTCTCTACATCTGAGCCGGGTTGGGTTGTCCCGTTCACTGGTAATATCACCATTAGTCCAACACACCATCCATCTTTGGGGTTAATGCTACCAATCCATTGTCAATGTCGCTGATATGTTCAAGAGAAGTCATTCAGAGAATTCACCTGTGTCTCACCCGCTGCAATACATTCACACTCCATTCTTTTCATGATTGCCACCCTAAACCCTGTATCATCAGATCATTTTCACCTCCAAAATCATTTGCTTCGTTTTGTGTCGTAGATGTGGGATTCATTAAGGCCCTCCTACAACAAGTCACTTCTTGTTGACATCAGCTCATTATCCAAAAAGTTGACCTAGGAACAACCCTTTCAGTACTTTGAAGCTTGCATGCCCCAATGGCAAGTTTCTCACTTTCGGCGACAGGTTTACATTAATGGCCTTCGACCGAGAGATTTTGCGTGGTGTTTGACACCAAGTCCTTTTCCACACCACGCAAATTGTACTGTAGTACCTTGAGGGTCATTGTCATTATTGGTGATTCCTCTCGCGCCTGTTAACAACTTACATCATTGGCTGGTAATCAGGCGATGTCTTTCCATGTTCGACTCCAGAACATTTTTCACATGGATCGACTTGTAATCTAAGTGAAGATTGAACGAGCTTTGAAGACCCCGAATCTAGTTTCATCCATCCAGGCTGCGATATATTCAGGAATATAAATACATCAAATGTACATCATTGCCGAACAGAGGATCATCCAAATCAAAGGATGATGAGTCTGAATCATCAGTCTGCTACACAGACGATTGTCTGTCCTATGTACATGAAAATGAATTTATAAAGTTGAACATGGGAATGCCTGCCTCAGCTAGATCATGAAAAATATTATGAAGATAATGTATTGTATTGTATCTTATTACAAGTCGCCTCCCAGCTCGAAAAAACTTCGGATCCTCATGGTAAAGCATTTCACCCGACATTAAAAGATTAACGGCCTCATGCTTTAAGGGGAAACTGTTATAGACATTTTTGGGAACTACAACCCCAATCATAAATGTCCATAAACTGAGGGCTCCTAAGTCCCTAAAAGTGT